>JAFFST010048311.1:90265-104023 GCA_022414735.1 Noturus placidus | reverse complement strand
AAATATGGTGGTGGCAGCATCATGGTTTGGGCCTGCTTTTCTTCAGCAGGGACAGGGAAGATGGTTAAAAAGTGATGGGAAGATGGATGGAGCCAAATACAGGACCATTCTGGAAGAAAACCTGATGGAGTCTGCAAAAGACCTGAGACTGGGACGGAGATTTGTCTTCCAACAAGACAATGATCCAAAACATAAAGCAAAATCTACAATGGAATGGTTCACAAATAAACATATCCAGGTGTTAGAATGGCCAAGTCAAAGTCCAGACCTGAATCCAATAGAGAATCTGTGGAAAGAACTGAAAACTGCTGTTCACAAACGCTCTACATCCAACCTCACTGAGCTCGAGCTGTTTTGCAAGGAGGAATGGGCAAAAAGTTCAGTCTCTTGGTGTGCAAATCTGATAGAGACATACCCCAAGCGACTTACAGCTGTAATCGCAGCAAAAGGTGGCGCTACAAAGTATTAACTTAAGGGGGCTGAATAATTTTGCACGCCCAATTTTTCAGTTTTTTATTTGTTGAAAAAGTTTGAAATATTCAATAAATTTGGTTCCACTTCATTATTGTGTCCCACCTGTTGTTGATTCTTCACAAAAAATGACAGTTTTATATCTTTATGTTTGAGGCCTGAAACGTGGCAAAAGGTCGAACAGTTCAAGGGGGCCGAATACTTTCGCAAGGCACTGTATATATATATATATATATATACATAACTGATATATTTTTAAATATCATTTAAATCTAGAAATTATAAACCCCTCGTGGATATTCTGAGATTAAACTACACTATTCGAAGGAGTATGAACAAAATATAAAAAGTGTTTGTGTGGACTATTCTGCTTTCACATGTAATTTCACCGGTTCTCGTTTGTAGCTGAAATCTCGCGAGAGTTCGTTCCTAGTAACGCACTGTTTACATCCATACAGGAAGCAGCGAGGAATTAGGTAACAATCAATCTAACTTAAAGCACGTATTTTATACTGTTACTACCAAGATCGATACAGTTCACCAGATATTATTAATATGTTTTCATTCTCATTATATAAATAACTTGTTATTAGTCTTGTATATTTACAAACTGTCATTGTTTTAATGTTTTCTGAGAAATGTAGTTTATTTATTTATTTATTTTTAATATATCATTTTCTTACAGCTCGCATTATGTTATCCTACTTTACAGTGTGGACAGAATGGTGTTAAATGCATGATGTAGATGGCTTAATGGAGCCTTTCCAGCGACAGCAGTGTGTATGGAGCCTGATAAAGGAGTGTGTGCCAGACTCTGAGCTTCCTGAGATAAGGGCTATACTCGGGGATGCACTCATAGACATGTACACAGAAGTCTACTTTGAGGTAAGGCAGACTATAACTTACACTGAGACACCAGGAATAATAATAATAATAATAATAATAATAATAATAATAATAATAATAAACCTTCACAAAATATTGCCAACTGCATTTCCCCGCCAAAACCCTGTGAAGAAAGGATTGTCTGTAAATGTGGCACACAAGAATAAGTAGGTCTGCGTAAATGTTTGCTTTGGCATGGCTTTTTGGAATGGATAAACTCAGCCAAACTAAACCTACAACGTTTTTTTTTCCGTTATGGAACTTAAGAAGTTCCTTTTCTGTGAAAATAACATCCATCTTTTAGACACAAATCTAGACAGCCGAGATTTTCGCCCAAAAGTGCCGGACGTGAACGTTAAAAGTCATGACTGTCTGCGGTCACTCGAAGAACATTCCACACTAATGCTAAAGGAAGGCAAGTTCACAATGTCAGTAAACCCAGTTCATGGGAAGATGCTTCACATGTTTGTGGAAGGGAATTTAGAGCTCCGAGAGGAACATTGCCTTTAATACATCCATTTGGCAGACTAGCGACTTACGAGTGAGGCAGAATCCAAGTATATATGCTACTGAGTAGTTATGGTTTAAGGGCTTTGTTTAAGAATCCAAGAGAAGATCCCTGGTAGCTCTGGGATTTCAGATTACAACCTTCCACGCATTGGCATACAGGTGCATCTCAAAGTGATTTGAATATCATGTAAAATTTAATTTTTCCCCATAATTTAATTAAAAAAGTGGAACTTTCACATATTCTAGATTCATTACACATAAGGTGAAATATTTCAAGCTTTTTTTTTTTGTTTTAATATCGATGACTACGACTTACAGCTCATGGAAATCAAACATATTGCCTTGCTTGTGTTTAGTCAAGGATAAGAGCCTGCTAACTATCAAGAAAGTCAAACATCTGCCCAAGTACCTTATTTTATAATACTGTAAATAGTTTACAATTTCCTTCAGTTACTATTTAAATATAAATTTTGTTATGTGCGTATCAATGAGTCACAAATTTAAGAGTGTGTAGACATCTACGCTTAAAAGTTAAATAGCAAAGATTTAAATGCTCAGGGGTCATCCTGTTGTTAAGATTATTTAGACATAAATGTGCACTTTTTATGCTTTTGTTTTTGGATAATTCAATTTGGAGCAAAGTAGACTGATTACAAAAAAAAAAAAAAAAAAAAAAGGTTACCTCCTTCAGAAGGGTTTCAATGCAGCAGAATCTTGTATCATAAATGTTGTGTACATTTCAGCGAACATGTGAGCCTGAGGTTTGGACACTTGGCTTCTGGATTCAGAAAACTTCCTAACACAGATTCCTTAAATCAGTTTATCGTTGTCGTATAAGAAGACTAAGTGCAAGACAGATGGACAGGGACTGATTCCACATTGGCTCAGCTCTACTTTTTAAATGGAACTATTATCTACTTTCTTTTGTACTTCATGAACAAAATGTCTTATTTAATGAATATCTGGCTTTATAATGACTCACATAACTCACAAGGCTGGATTAAAGTTCTTCATCATCTGTGCAAGCTAGTAATAATATTAATAATAATAGGTATTATTATTAGAATTATTGGTGTGTGTGCGCGCGTGTGTGTGCATGCACTGAATGTTGTGTTTTCCCATGTTGGCTCACCATAGGTGCAGATGTGGGAACAGTTGTGGCATGAGGTGCATGATGGGAAATCCCAGATGCCCCACTCCTTTCTTGCTGACCCTCCAGCTGTTAAAGAGCTGCTGCGTTCTGAGCTCCAGCTGCTGCTGCTCAGTCTCAGACAACAGTCCACTACACTGGGCAGGTGAGGAGAAATTTCACTCTGAACCATTAGAGTTAACACACAGTGACAATGTGATGCTAAAATGCTATACACAGTGAAGGAAAAGGCTCTCCATGACAGTGATTAGTAGCACGGGTGAAGTTCTGTGATGTTCAGACAGAAACAGTATAAGGAACACAGAAGCTCTTGTTGCTGTGTGATTGTTTATGAAGATTTCTGTCTCGTTGTGACTTTGCATGTGTGTATGTCTGTGCTGTTAACTTTTGAGGTAATTCATAACCTTTGTTCCTTGCAGTTATTATAAATCTTATCATTTTGAGTGCAACATCAGTAGTCACCAAGGAGTTTAACTACAAAGCAAACTACAAGTCATTTTTCTTCAGGTTCTTTGGTTTGGTGTCATCACCAAAAAGCCTGTACTACAAAGCTTGGATTAGCTACAAGGTGTGAATGAGTGTGTGATTTACATCCAGGGTTAATTTTTACTGCGCACGAAGTTCACCCGGGATAGCCTCTGAACCAACGGCCACTCTGCCAGGATAAAAGGGAGACTGAAGATGAATGAATGAATGAATGGAGAGTAAGGATCTATGGATGGATGAATGAGTGGGTGGATGGTGGATGAATGAAAAGAATGAATGGGTGGATGAATGAATTAATGGTGGATGAATGAATGAATGAACGGTGGTGGGATGAATGTTGGATGAATGTTGGTGGACGAAGGGATAAATGAATGAATGTTGGATGGATGAATGAATGAATGAATGGTGGATGGATGAATGGATAATGAATGAATGGGTGGATTGATGGATGAATGAATGAATGGATGAGTGAATGAACGAATGGTGAATGAATGAATGGGTGGATGGATAGATGAAGGAATTAATAAATGGGTGAGTGGTGAATGAATGAATGAATGGTGGATGAATGAATGGGTGGATGGATAGATGAAGGAATTAATAAATGGGTGAGTGGTGAATGAATTAATGAATGAATGAATGGTGGATGAATGAATGGGTGGATGGATAGATGAAGGAATTAATAAATGGGTGAGTGGTGAATGAATTAATGAATGAATGAATGGTGGATGAATGAATGGGTGGATGGATAGATGAAGGAATTAATAAATGGGTGAGTGGTGAATGAATTAATGAATGAATGAATGGTGGATGAATGAATGGGTGGATGGATAGATGAAGGAATTAATAAATGGGTGAGTGGTGAATGAATTAATGAATGAATGAATGGTGGATGAATGAATGGGTGGATGGATAGATGAAGGAATTAATAAATGGGTGAGTGGTGAATGAATTAATGAATGAATGAATGGTGGATGAATGAATGGGTGGATGGATAGATGAAGGAATTAACAAATGGGTGAGTGGTGAATGAATGAATGGTGGATGAATGAATGGGTGGATGGATAGATGAAGGAATTAATAAATGGGTGAGTGATGAATGAATGGTGGACGAATGAATGGGTGGATGGATGGATGAAGGAATTAATACATTGGTGGATGGATTGATGAATGAGTGTATGAATGAATGGGTGGATGAGTGGTTGAATGAATGGTGGCTGAATGAATGGATGGATGGATGGATGAAGGAATGAATAAATGGGGGAGTGGTGGATGAATGAATGAACCAATGAATTAATGTGGATGAATGAATAAATGAATGAATGGGTGGAGGGATGGATGAAGGAATGAATAAATGGGTGGATGGATGAATGAAGGAATGGGTGGGTGGATGGATGAATCAATGAATGAATGTGTGTGGATGAATGAATAAATGAATGAATGGTGGATGGATGAACAAATGAATGAATGGGTGGAGGGATGGATGAAGGAATGAATAAATTTGAGGATGAATGAATGGTGGATGGATGAAGGAATGAATAAATTGGTGGATGAATGAATGAATGGGTGAGTGGTGGAGGAATGAATGGTGGCTGGATGGATGGATGGATGGATGAAGGAATGAATAAATGGGTGAATGATGAATGAATGAATGAATGAATGAATGAATGGGTGGATGGGTGGATGGATGGATGAAGGAATGAATAAATTGGTGGATGAATGGGTGAGTGGTGGAGGAATGAATGGTGGCTGGATGGATGGATGGGTGAAGGAATGAATAAATGTGTGAATGGTGGATGAAGGAATGAATAAATGGGAGAATGGATGGATGAATGAATGGTGGATGAATGAATGAATGGGTGAGTGGTGCATGAATAATGGGTGGATGGATGGATGAAGGAATTTTGGATGAATGAATGGATGGATGGATGGATGAAGGAATGAATACATGGGTGAATGAAGGAATGAATGGGTCGATGGATGGATGAAGGAATGAATTAATGGGTGAATGGTGGATGAATGAATGAATTTGTAGATGGGTGGATGAATGAATGTGTGATTGGTGGATGAATGAATGGTGGCTGGATGAATGAATGAAGGAATGAATGGGTGGATGGATAGATGAAGGAATGAATAAATGGGTGAATGGTGGATGGATGAAGGAATGAATACATTGGTGGATGAATGAATGAATGGCCGATGGATGGAGGAATGAATAAAGGAATGAATACATGGGTGAATGGTGGATGGATGAAGGAATGAATGGTGGATGGATGAAGGAATGGATAAATGGGTGAATAGATCGGTGAATGAATGGTGGATGAATGAATGAATTCCTTCATTCCTTCAATGAATAAATGGGTGGATGAATGAATGAATGTATGAATGGTGGATGAATGAATAAATGGATGAATGAATGAATGATTTATGGATGTATGAAGGAATGAATAAATGGGTGAATGGTGGATGAATGAATGAATAAATGGATGAATGAATTAATTATGGACGGATGAAGAAATGAATGAGTGTATGAATGGTGGATGGATGGGTGGATGAATGAATAAATGGGATGGATGAATGAATCAATGAATTATGGATGGATGAAGGCATGAATAAATGTTTGAATGAATGGATGAATGAATAATGTATATTGCTTTCTCTCAGTTGAATAGCTGCCAGTGGTTTCTTCAAGTTCCTTTGGAAAGTGGTACCTTTGAGAATAGAGCAGCTTCACACACTTGTCTTACAAGTTGCTCCCCTATCCTGACGTCATTCCTGTGTATACACCGGTATGGATGGGACGACATATAACCACACGGATACACACATTTATCATTGTAATTCCAATATACAGTAAATACATCTCTAACCACAGCTTGGAAATCGGTATGAAAACCAGACGAGCGCAGCTCCTCATTCATCAAAATGTCAAAAGTTAACAAAAAGTCAAAACACATACTGTATCTTGTTTTGGACGTTCCACTCTTGTAAAGAATCTTATTTTACAGTCATGCCACTGTATTTATGTACAGTATGAATGTATGAATTGTTGTTCAAACTTGTTGTTCAACAAGCACACATACTGAGCAGCTATGGGTTAAATGAATGAATCGAATCTGGACATACTACATCCGCCACTGTCATGTGACCTACAACTTAAAAAGAGCTGACATGCTGCTTTCAGCCATTTTTGATTCTGACAGCTCTTCCGCGCCAGCTCTCCTGTTGCCTTATGGGATAACACAGTGTCCATTGGTTCCCTACTGCAGAATATCTGGGTATTTTTGTCTACTGTTTTGTGAATACTGTACTGGAAATTCAGACATACTACTCCTTTGGCGTAATGCTTTTCGCCTACTATATAGTAAGGTAGTAGTAGGTATATTTGCATGTGGCATACGGTTTCGTCCTGTCTAAAGATATCCATTCATACATCCATCTTCTACACCGCTTATCCTTCCTTCAGGGTCACGGGGAACCTGGAGCCTATCCCAGGGAGCATCGGGCACAAGGCGGGGTACACCCTGGACAGGGTGCCAGTCCATCGCAGGGCACACTCACATACACACTCACACACACATTCATACACTACGGACACTTTAGACACGCCAGTCAGCCTACTATGCATGTCTTCGCAGTGGGGCGGAAACCAGAGTACCCGGAGGATACCCCCGACGCACGAGGAGAACATGCAAACTCCACACACACACGGACCCGGCGGGAATCGAACCTTGGACCCTGGAGGTGTGAGGCGAACGTGCTAACCACTAAGCGTTTGATTCATTACATTTGTAGTTACAAAAGTAAAACCATAGTCCCGGTTCGTTGTGCTCAATAGCTGCTTCTATTGGTAACTAAATCAAAAGAGCAACTCAACTGGCCGGTAGACGTCCATAAATCCTCATCTGAAGGGTGAACCTGAAAAATAAAATCAATGAAATTCTGTTGAATATGATCAAATTATTGATTTTTTAATTTTATTTTGCACAAATATTTCACCGTGTACCTGGTAAAGGGTTAAAAAATGGATTTGGACATGACCCGATCGATTTGCATTAACCAGACTGATTGTCTACCTGGTGTCTGACCTCAACCGACAGCCATGCGTGAAATTTCAATCATCGAGTACAATTATGGCAAAAGAAGCAACTGAAACAGGAACTAATACATCATGCAGTTTAACAAAGAATCACTTTAAATCGGTGTCTGAGATAACCGAGGGAGAAAAAACCAGCGAAATGCACGAGTCCTTTCATGTGAACGAATCAGTCTTTGCACTAATCCAGGCTTCATTTCTCTTCTCAGCTCTGAGCTGGCGTTTAGATTCACTCTGCTCACAAATAAATGTGCTGATAAATGCGCTGAGACTACACTGGTCTTTGAGGTATGGGTAAAGGTCATGACCCCAATTTGTCAAATGTGGACAAAGCTCCACTTTGAGAACAAACGCTGGGGTTTTAAATCATTTATTTGTTGGAGTCGGTAAACGCCAGAAAGAAGCAGAGATAAATTGTAACCCAGTCTTTAAGCGTGAAGCATAATGGCGCCTCGATAATGCTGCTAGCCTACTAATTGTTTTCCAAAGCATTTCTTTAGCATGGTTCACTCCTTGTTTACTTTTTTGATTGATTGCACTTTATGATGCCATTTGAATTTGTTGCCTGGTTACACCCATTATAACGGACGCCATGTGGCGAAATGGCAGGGTTTTGGGTGGCCTCGCTTTTCAGCCCAACAATGCATCTGGATGACCGTTGAACTCTTTCTAAAAGAAGTTATTTACAGGTAGTACTCAAATAGAAGGAGTGATCGTATCCAAGTAGCACAAGGATGCTGGAAAGAATGCTGTCTGCCAAAGCGCTTCCTTCTAAATAGCAGTTTTATGTTTTAGTCCTATAGATTTGGTGGGTTTTTTCGACATCGACGTCAAACTTTGCGTGCATTGTAGCGACAAGATTAGAGGCCTGGTTTCCCAGACGTAGCTAAAGCCTAGTTGTCGATTAATAGGCTTTCTCAGTGCAGAATACCCAACCCGAGCGCAATTTGGTCCACCCACGACTTAATTGACATCCGGAAAAGTGTTCACGGGATCTTTGTCTGGTGCGCTAGGCCTCATTGTCGGGAGCAGGTGCACAAGCAAACAGCGAGGCACTTCATCAGAGAGAGTACTTGGGATGTTTACGGACAGTTTTAAAGCGTAATTTGTGATCTCTTTCGAGCTGCGTTGAAACGAATCGCCTCAGTCGAGACTGGCAGATGCCGATGGCCTCAATGTTTTTCAGTCCTGTTTGTTTTGTTCGCCACGCCTGGTCTCGCTCTTTCTCGACTTGCTTGTATAATTAAGTCTCACACTGTACGTCAACTGCTTTCAGATGGGGTGTGGATCTGTGCCCACTGGTTTTTTTTTTTCTTCTTCCCAGCACAGAACAGGAAACCTTTGACTCAGTGCCACGTTAGTGAGGGCGGGCTCACCTTTTAAAAACAGCCTGATTTACAGGAGTTGACTGACAGCATTTTTCCCCCTTCACTTTCTCTCCCTGGGTTTCACCAGCTTCCCTCCCCTCTTGTGTGGTCAGCCTCCGCTCATTGTGTGTGTGATTTGTTATGGGTGAAGGCAGTGGAGCTGCACCTGGCCCTTTACACTGAATGCCCATTGATCGAGCGCCTTATCGTGGCCGTGTGAACTGCAAACGGCGTAGACCCTCAAAGCTCCTTAAATCTCCAAAGGACAGCAGTGCAGCAAGTGCAGCAAGCCTGGAAGCCTGCAAAAGCGTGCGCGTTGTATTTTGTAACGGAGGCGACATTCTCAGCCTAAAGGAAACGAATGAGTCCTTATTTAATGCGGATGCAAAGCTTTAACGAACAGAGAAGAAATGCATTGACTATTTGATGTTTTTATACAGGCATTAGAGATCCTCTCACTGGCAGCAGCTCTGTGCTACTCTCAGAGCTATGCCGTGCACAATGTAGGCTCTGTTCTCATCCTCGTCCTTCACAACAAACACACACTAACAGAGACGAGGATGCTGGTTATTATGCATGTGGCCTTTTTCTGTACAATAGTGTAAAATACTGTCTATATACTGTCTGTTTCTTTACTGAAGGCCAGTTGTATATTAATACATAAGCCTATTAACCCTAGAGAAACATTTATTAGGGACAGATTTACTTATTTTAATCCGCATTGATCGGTTGTGTTATGAGCTTTTCTGTACTGACCTACTGAGATCATCCTTACAATCGACTTTGTATGTCGACGTAGTTCTAATATGTCAGCGTCACATAATGGTTACTGTGTAATATATATATCGAACGTCACACTCTTATTTAGAGTATTTACAAAACATTGTTGTTTCAGCAGCCATGAGTTTTCATAAATAGTATATTAGCATTATGGTATCATTTAGTTGTCATCAAAATCGTATAAATAGCAAAATGAAGAATAATAAAAATACACTATACGGCTAAAAGTATGGTGGATAACTTTCCTAATTATTGCGTTCAGGTGTTTTAGGCACACCCATTGCTAACAGGTGTATAGAATCACGCATATATCCATGCAATCTCCAGAGCAGAGACAAACAAGCAGCAGAGCATATTATACTGAAGAGTTCAGCGACTTTTATTTTAAACATGGGACTGTCACAGGATGCCACCTTTGCTATTAAACAGTTTGTGACATGCAAGCTTTAAGGAGAGTTAGGACAGTGGAGGTGTCCAGCGAACTCGGCGGGAGGATATGCAAGTGAATGTAACGTTAACGGTCAAAAGCCAGAACTGTTATTAGACGAGCCTACTTTGTGGGTGTGTAAATATCAACTGTTTATTGACGTTCTTAAGAACAAACCAAGCCATGGTATGATGCCTTCTATACTAAACTAATGTTACCTACTATCTAGTCATGTACTGTCTGAATAAAAGCTCGTATGTTCTGCTGCACTTTTCTACGCTTGGCTGCTGTCTCCATTTCTTACAGACTGAGCTGCTAAAATATATCAACAGACTTGTGTTGAGTATGGGCGCGACCAAGTGTACAACTGGAGGGGGGACACGCCTATTTTTCTTAACAAACGGAAATATATTATAAAGGAATAAACATAAATAAATTGAATAGATGAAGGAAAGAGAGATTCGTTGGCAGGGGTCATTAAATGGGGACTTATAGAAAATATTATCTACTGTATATTGGGGGGACAGATTGGTATTTCATCAACATGGGGGGGGGGTCACGATCTCCTCCCAAAGAATGCGTGGTTACGCCCATGTCCTCTGTTTGGTTCATTCACTATGAGTTCCAATCTGCCTCTGGAAGCAACATCAGCACACGAACTATGTAGAAGGAGGTTCATAAAATGGGCTTCCATGACCGAGCAGCTCTACACACACCTAAGATCACTATGCACGTCAGTTTGCGAGGGAAATTCTATATTAATGCATAAGGTTTTGGAATGGGATGTCCAAAAAGCTCATATAGGTATGATGGTCAGGTGTATGAATACTTTTGGCCATATCGTGTATAAATAAATGTCTTGACCGTGCCATGGTATTGAATATGTAGTAATTAGACACATGTCTGATGTACTGTATATACTTTGTATGTAGGATATTCACATAGACAGCAGCTAATATTGAAAAAAAAACACCTAAGATTCATACACATTAATATGATCTTCAATAATCTTTTACTTTCTGCACGTCTCCACACAGCTTTGATGATGATGTGTCAGAAACATGGTCCAGTATCATGTAACAGTGTTGTTTAGCAGGGTTTTGTGTCAATGTTACGACCGAGTGCTATATTCATCTGGTTATATTCCTCACCTTCATGTGACTCATATCATAAATACAATGAGCTACAACTCTGTCGTCATGCCTGTCTAAAGTATGTCCATTTGGAGAGTGTTGCAACACGACCTTATCCAGAGAAACAGCTGTGTAACGTAATAAAACTGACGTAAGTAGTATTTGACAGCTGCCACCTATTGAAATAAACAGTCGTTATTATTTAGGTAAGTGTCTATCAATTGTCATAGAGGGTGTATGTCTTCTCCAAGGCGTTCACAGTGGGTTCTGTGGCTAAATCTCTTAATGAGAAGGCACTGTAGCTCCTCATACATGCCCGAACACATAGCCTTCTGCTTTCTGTTCATCACACACACATCCACGCTCTTCTTTTAGTCCAGCAGGGCTGCAGAATTGGCTAGGGATAAAAGATGTGCTCATGCTGTCCAGTTCCAAATTCCCCCACTCACATCTCTGTCTCTGTTTCTCACTGGAACATGGACAAGAAGAGGGGGGGGAGGAAAATAAGGGTCTTCTTGATCTTTTTCTTCCTGTCTGTGAGTCAGTTAAGCATGGGGAGTTAAAGATTACAGCGCAAGAGCTTCAGAAAACAGGGAAGATTAAAGGAAGAGGCAGAGCGATCACATTGAGGCTATCATTTAGGAGACTTGCATAAACGGCAGATGCACAGAATGTGCTAAACATTACGGATGCTAGCGCTAACAAGTCGGCTTGTTGTGTACAGTATGTCAAAATTTGACTGTAGTCATCTACTGTGTGTACGATATGACTGGTTACCACTGGTTCCTTTTTATAAACAATGCAGGTGACACTTTGTGTTCATAAAACATTCATAGCAGGTATTCCATAAATCATTTCTATAGTGACAGTTTCCATTCATGGCATTGGGCATTTCTATAGTGACAGCCCTTATCCAGAGCGACTTACAGAAGTGCTTTGAAGTCTCTAAAAGCACTGTTGGGAAGGTAATATAGTAAGAAAAACACACAGAAAATATATTTTATTAAAGTGCTAAATTAAGCGCTTTAGGAAGAGGTAAGCCATTAGCATAGATGTTGTTATTATTATTAGTTGTGTTACTGTGTGTGTTTGTTTCATTTAAATTCTATTCGGTTTTATTTGTATTGCGGTTTTAACAGTGGACATTGTCACAGAGCAGCTTCACAGAAATACAGTCCCTTCTGAAACTATTGGAACGGCAAGGCCAATTCATTTGTTTGTGTTGTACCCCAAAATATTTGGGTTTAAGATCAAAAGATGGATCTGAGAAAGAGTTTAGGATTTCAGCCTTTATTTCCTGGTGTATAACATCAGCCATTTTTTTAGGCGAGCAAAAGTATAAGAACAGATATTTCTTGAAGTAAATAACACTTAATATTTGGTTTCATATCCCAGCTGCATCAAACCTGCTACTCATTGACACTACCTACACCATGTTTCACAGACTCTTCCTTTCTTTGCACTTTGACCTTTCCTTCACTTTGTTAGAGGTTAATCTTGGTTCCATAACTTTTGTGCCTCATCTCTTTGTAAATTCCAATCTGGCTTTCTGATTCTTATTGCTGATGAGTGGCTCTGGCCTCTATATTTCTGCTCTCGATGTCTTCTTCAAATGGTGGCTTGTGAGACCTTCATCCCTGCCCTGTGGAGGGTGTCGGTGATGTCACTGACTGTTGTGTTTTGGTTTTTCTTCACAGCTCTCACAATTTTTCTGTCATCAGCTGTTTCTTTTCCTTGCTTGCTTTTCTCCCATAGACAGCGTTCTAGTCTTTATGTCGGTTAATCTTATTTAACAACAAATGCAGTCTTTACAGGTAAAGCTGAAGGCTAAAACCAAGAGTAGATGTTCAGAGCTGTTTATTGTTCAAACAGTCAATCTAACAGGACACACCTGGGTAACAAGTCACATGTACCAATATTTTTACTCACCTACAAATTGGGTGGTCCGATACAAACCAATGTGCTATGTTGTATGCCCTGTAACACGTACATATAAATACCAGGAAATAACAGCTGAAATTCTGAACTCTCTCTTCTCGTATTTATCTTTTGACGTCAAACTCAAATGTCTTCAATCTACAGCACAAACAAATGGCCTCGCTGTTCCAACAGTTTCGCAGGGGACTGGATATAAATCAATTTAAATATTATATACTCTTTTACTCTACACTTGTTCCTTGTGAAGATCCTTGTCCTCTGTATGTGTTGCAGAGATGGAGACAAAGTCATATCCCGATACAATCCCAAGGTGGTGAGTTATGCACTCAGCACAAAGAGACAGCGAAGTCTAGACAACATTGAGTGTGCAACACCATCTAGCAGGTCAGTACTGCACAAGCATATATATATATAGATATATATAGATGTGTGTGTGCGTGTGTGTGTATGTATGTGTATATATATATGTGTATGTGTATGTATATATATATATATATATATATATGTGTGTGTGTGTG
>JAFFST010048311.1:57437-74544 GCA_022414735.1 Noturus placidus | reverse complement strand
TTTTAAAAACACATTATAATAAAGTTTTGCAGATTCTGCAAGACGTATGGAAACTCATGAGCTCAACTGAGGGTTTAGATCAGGGGTGTCCAATCTTAACCGGAAAGAGCCGGTGTGGGTGGGGGCAGGTTTTCATTCCAGCCGAGCAGAAGCCACACCCGAGTCTATTGAAAGCCGAGATCAACTGTTTAAACAGGTGGACGCAGCACTGGCTCGACGCGCAACATCTCACCTCCAAAAATGTGGTTCCATCAGACATGGCGATTTTGTAAAGGGCGTAGACGGGAATACAGACCACCGAGGACAGGGCCATGCAGAAACCGATGACCAGAGACCAGTCTGGGTACACGTAATCGTTGTAAGTGATGGGTTTGTACTGGATCACTGTGAAGATCAGGATGAACTGGATACACAGAGGAGGACAGGGTGTTAATGCTTGATCAGAAATGTTTACTACAAAATCCCATTTACTTCATGGAGACTACCAATCTGGCATGGCAATGGCGAACACTTACCGAGATAATAAATGGAGAGATGAACCTCCAACAGACCCTGAAGAACACCGGTGGAGGGAAGCCCAGCATCATCTCCACATCCTTAAAGTAGTTTGTATGGCCTGCAAGAAGAGAACACATTGAACGCTACAGCCCTATCAACACACCAACAGGTAAACCATCAGTAAAAGCAGGAAGTTGAGGTGACACTTACCATAAACATACATGATGCAGATGCACATGATGCAAGAGATAATGACTAGTGAGAAGCTGGCAGCGTAGTTATCCATCAGCAGCAGCCAGTATATTCCCGCCTGCAACCACAAGAGGGCAACAAAACATGAGGCACCGCATGCATGGGCCACTGAGTTGTATTCTCAGGTGTGTGCTCAAGTCACCTGTGTGGTCAGTGGCACCCCCAAGAGAAACCCGAAGACGGACACTCCGAGTGTGATGTAGGTTTTGTTTTGGATGATCTTGTCCGTGCCGATCTCGTCCACTACGGCTGTCACTAACGTCTCCAAAAGACAGAACTGTCCAAACATACACATACACAAGGAAGTGAGGGAATACTGCACTCTTCAAACATTCCCTGCTGAAGAGTGGACTTTTGTTAAATGAATGTTGAACTCTTGATTCTGATTGGTCAGAAGGTGTTGCTTAATTTTAAAGCACTTTTATTTTTTTTTTAAAGTATCACCTAGTAACACACATAGGGATCTCTATGGTGGATGCGCCACAAACATTACCGGTATAAACTCCACTTTGATGGCATGTTTGGAATATTGGTTGAATTTGAGAGAGATTAAAGGACAGGCTGAGTTTACCTGTGTGCCGAGACCGAGCAGGATGAGCATGAAGAAGAAAAGCAGCGACCAGAGTGGTGAGATGGGAAGCAGCGTCAGGGCTTCTGGGTAGGCGACAAAGGCCAGGCCTGGCCCGTGGTCCGCCACCTCAGATACGTCCACGCCCAGGTGCTGTGCCATGAAGCCCAGGATGGAGAAGATGACAAAGCCGGCGTACACGCTTGTTGCGCAGTTCGTCACACTGATAATGATGCTGTCTCTGTTCAGCAAATTCAAAATTAAGTGTCAGAAAACCAGCTAAACCCAATGTTGCTGGGATAACTGGGATGTTACTGTGAATTCTACCAGTTCTGAGGATCCAAACACCAACCCAAGCTTAAGGCATTTTTTTTTATTCATGGGGAATCCATTTCTTGGAAAAAAAAAAAAAATTATATATAGATATGTGTGTGTGTATGTGTGTATATATATATATATATATATATATATAGAGAGAGAGAGAGAGAGAGAGAGAGAGAGAGTCTTCGTGTGTGTGTATATATATATATACACACACATATATACATACACACATATATAGAGTTTTCGTGCGTGTGTGTACATATATATATATATAGATACATATACAGTATATAGATACATATACACACATATGTATATATACACAGGTATGTGTGTGTATATATATATATATATATATATATATATATATATATATATATACACACAGTATATATATATATAGAGAGAGAGAGAGATCCATTACACACAAAGTGTAATATTGCAAGTCTTTTTGTTTGTTTTAATCTCGATGATTACAGCTTACAGCTCATGGAAATCAACCATCCAGAATCTAAAAATAATTGAATAAAAATTTTATAATACAGAAATGTCGATCTGAGAAGACTCTAATCAGATAATTAACTCAAAACACCTACACAGGTTTCCTGAGTCTTTAATCTCTCAGTCTGGTTCAGTACACACAACCACAATCACGGGGAAGATGAAAGTAAATTTTGCATTATATTTGGAAATCAAGGTTCCAGAGTCTGGAGGAAGAGTGGAGAGGAACAGAATCCAAGCTGCTTGAAGTCCAGTGTGAATTTTCCACAGTCAGTGATGATATGGGTTGCCAGGTCATCTGCTGGTGTTGGTCCACTGTGTTTTCTCAAGTCGAGAGTCGATGCAGGAGATTTTAGAGAACTTCTGCTGACGAGCTTTATGGAATTGCTGATTTCCTTTTCCAGCAGGACTCTGCACCTGCCCACAGTGCCAAAACTTCTAGCAACTGGTTTGTGACCATGGTGTTACTGTGCTTGATTGTCCAGTCGACTCGCCTGACCCGAACCCCCCAGAGAATCTGAGAGACACCAGACCCAACAATACAGACGAGCTGAAGGCCGCTATCAAAGCAACCTGAGCTTCCAGAAAGAACACCTCAGCAGTACCACAGGCTGAACGCCTCCACGCCGCATCGATGCAGTAATTCATACAAAAAAATTAAAGCCACGACCGAGTATCAGTACATAAATGAACATACTTTCCAGAAGGTCGACATTTCTGTATTATAAATTCTTTATTCTAATATTTTGAGATACTAGATGCCGTAATCATCGAGATTAAAACAAAAACAGGCTTGAAATATTTCACTTCATGTGTAATGAATCTACAATATATTAAAGTTCCAAAAAGAACTTTTCCACAATATTCAAATTATTTTCGATGCAATTTTATATGTATATAATTATTATTATTTATTTTTTCTTGGTCAGTTTGGTGACCCAGGTGGCAGCCCAACACTGAATCAATGTTAATGCATCAACTGCTAATGCTGTTAATGCTATCATTGAATCAGTGTTGAAATTTAACATCAGCTTTGCACCCTGAAATAATGTTATTTCTATGATGAACAAATATATATTTTTTAATCTATTTTTCAACTAGAGACAAGGGTCATGAGGTTACAAAATGAACAGGCTCATTGTCCGTATATTTGATCTGGCACAGGTTTAATGCCAGATGCCCTTCCTGACGCAACCCTCTCATTTTATCCGGGCTTGAGACCGGCACCGGGTACCTGCCCGGGAATCGAACCCGGGCTGCGACCGTGAGACCGTGGGATCCTTCATGGAAATGCACTCAGATGATTTGCGGTGTGTTGAATGAGAGGATGGATGGACTGACATTAAATCTAAGCCCCACCAGAAGGGAAATGAAGCTGACCCAAAATCAACATTGATTCTCTGTTGGTCTTTTCAACACTGAAACGCAATCAATTATCAACATTCATTTAATATTATTTACTATTCAATATTCATTCCTCAACCGAAATGATGATTCTGATGGAATTTCAACATTGAATTAATGTCACCTTGCTATCTGGGGAGCTTTAATAATGATCTATTATCTATAATCATTTATAAATGATATTACATATCCAGTTCATCAAATATATAAAGAGAATAATTTCACTGTGCTCTATTTGGATCTGTGACAATAAAGGCTTTTTTTTTTCTTTCTAAATAGCCAACCCAGGGTGTCATTTAACTTCTTCATAAGCAGAAAGGAATAAAATGTCATGTGAATTGTGGCACGTCCAGTACCTGAAACAGTTGTTGTGAAATTTGTTATAGGAAGCCATGGTGATGAGCCCACCCCAGGCACAGCCCAGAGAGTAGAAAATCTGAGAAGCAGCGTCACCCCACACCTACACGACACGACCAGACAAACTGTATTATACTGGAACCAATTAACGACATGTTTTTTTCAGCACACAACCTGCTTCTTATCGTTCAGCTTCATTTGATGTCAGTGGTGTGCTGACCTTGGCATCCAGGATTTTTTGCCACTGTGGCGTGAGGTAGTATTGAATTCCACTTATGGCACCGTCTAATGTGATGCCTCGAATGAAGAGAATGGTCAGCACCACGTAGGGGAAGGTCGCTGTGAAGTACACCACCTGAGAAGCAGCAGCAAAATATAGCAAAAAGTTATTCTATAAATGAACAATTCTCTAGATCTGGAGTCCTCAGCTGCTCAACTGTGGCTTGGATGAAGACGCAGGAAAAAATTTCAGAGGATGAAACTGAGTAAAAAAATAAAATAATTCATTATGTAAAGCTGTAATTCAGTGACTCTTGTATTCTAAACATTAATTATTGTGGATCCTCTGTCATAGCTTCTTTTATATACGGCTTATCCTACTGGGTCACGGAGGAACCTGAAGCCTATCCCAGGGGTGGGGTACACCTGGACAGGGTTGGACAGGGTGCCAACCCATCTCAGAGGACAATCACATACACATTCACACACCCGTTCATACACTACGGACACTTTGGACATGCCAATCAGCCTACCATGCATGTTTTTGGACTGGAAGAGGAAACCTGGGGCGGCGCGAAGCGAACGTGCGAACCACTAAGCCACCGTGCGCCCCTCAAACGCTCCGTTTAGGTAAATTATCACGGTAAAAGCAGCTCAGACCAAAGACTACAGGGCTAGAAACCATGGGTTACAGATTTTCACTCATTTTCCAATTTTCTACCATCTCTGGTCTCTGCTTAGTGAACTGACAATAAGGCTTGTTAAAAAGTAAATAAAACAGAAAAAAAAAACATAATACACAAAGTGTTTATTCTCCCTGCATTACAATCAAGACAGACGTATCTCATCTGTTCAGAGTCCTTGGTGCTGTTTAAAACTGGTCATGTGAAGAGTGAACTACGAAACAAAACCACCACTTTGAATTGTCTACATTCGTCTAGATCAGGGGTGTCCCATCTTATCCGGAAAGGGTGCAGGTTTTCATTCCAACCAAGCACAAGCCACACCTGAGTCTCCTGAAAGTCAAGCTCAACTGATTAAACAGGTGTGAATCAGGTGTAGCTCCGGCTTGATTGGAATGAAAACCTGCACCCACACACACCGGCTCTTTCCGGATAAGATTGGACACGCCTGGTCTAAATATCAATAAACTCATCATTAAGAACAATTCGAGCATGAAACGTTATCTATTGCCACCATTCTGTCATGGTAACTACTAATCCAGACTTTTGTAAACAAAGAAGTTTTACAACTGGACCTTTACAAAATTTTGCTTAAAGACCAAAATATTGACCAAAAGTGCATGGAAATATATAATGAATGTATTGTGTTGGATAAAAGAAAAAGAAATTCTATGCACAGAAAGTCAAACGGGATCATTTAGAATTTCTCCACTGCATGTAGTTGGTGAACAGATGGAGGACAGTCTGGCTCACCTTGCCTGAGGACTTCACCCCACGGATAAGGCAGAGGAACACTACCACCCAGGAGATAGCCAGGCAGCCCAGGATGGGGAGGCGGACTTCACCAAAGTTCCCTATGCCATCTGAGATGTTCAGTACATAGTTCCTGAGAGGACAAGACAAATGAGTAATGTGTGAAAAACAAACGCATGTGTATATACTTAAAAATATTAATTTTTAAGATGCTTGGGGATCCTCCTAATGAAAGAGAACTTTCAGGGACTTACAGTAAGTATTATAAATCAATAGAAGTATAGTTATTAAGAATAATTTCACGAAGCCAAGTGAAAAGTTTCATTTGGATGTTTGGTAGTATTTAAACGTGTCATTTTGAACATAAAGCATCTGAAAGACAGCAGAGTCCACTGTTCATTTATCCTACTACAAAAGCCTCCATCCATTCATCCATCCATCCTCTACCGCTTACTCCTTTTTCAGGGTCACGGGGAACCTGGAGCCTATACCAGGCAGCGTCGGGCACAAGGCCAGGGTGCCAGTCCATCACATACTCACACACCCATTCAAACATTACGGACACTTTAGACACGCCAATCAGCCTACCATGCATGTCTTTTGACTGGGGGAGGAAACCCCCGACACACAGGGAGAATATGCAAACTCCACACACACATGGCCCCGGCGGGACTCGAACCCCAGACCCTGTAAGTGTGAGGCGAACGTGCTAACCACTAAGTCAGCGTGCGCCCCTATTACAAAAGCCTATTCAAATAAAATAAAATAAAAAACATCTGGAATGAAATAAATATAGGCAGATTGAGAAGATTTCCTCTCTCCTTCGTTGTAGGTTTTCCTCAGGTTTATTCAGGAAGCACTATGTAGACCAGATGGAGTGTGTTTAGTAAGAGCTCCAACTCTGCACACGGACAAAATTAAGCCGATATTTCAAGACCGCTGCCCAATCCAAACAACTCTGCACTCAACAATGCATGGTCTGAGGAAGAGAACGGCAGCAACAGAAACGCCTTTCATGGTACAGAAACAAACAGAACCCGAGGAGCTAGGCACAAACCATCTACAAGATGATTCAGCGCAGCGCGCGCACACACACCCCTCGCTGTCAAAGCTTACATTCTCCACACATTGTCAGTGGAAGCATGTACAGAATCGCACGCGTATGTTCACGTGTGCACACATGTGCACGCACACATGCACACACACGCACACACACACACACACACAGGCATACACACAAAAAAAAACCATTATGCTCAGCTGTTGCCAGCCTCATGTTTAATTCTTACAGCTGATGACTAAACAAAAATTCCAACAAGCATATCTATGAACTCCAAATCCAAAACGTGCCGTGCATTTCCACAGAAAACTGCAGAGACAGTCATTTCATACACTAATGAAAAAGGGAGTTTATCATAATAATTATACCAGTCCATTCATTTTTAAGCACACTGCAAATTTAACTGTTACCCCCAGGGCTGTTTCGGAACTTTTTGGGGCCGTACATGACATCCCACAGAGATAAAACGAGACTTGTCATCTCGTCACTCCACCGTTTTCTGTCCATGCTTACAGTACATCAGGAGGGAAATCAGTAGAGTGAAAAAGAATGTGTTAAGTAGGTATAAGAAGGTATAAACTGAGAAAAGAGTGGATCAGGTGGTGCTACATGGTCTCAGGTGAGTATATAAGAACTTCTATAAGAAGTTACAATGAATACAGTATGTAGTGAGTCTAGCATTGACATCTACTTAGAAAATAGATGTAGAGAAGGATGTATGGGTGCAACCATAGTGGTCCATACCAGAAAATTAAATAATCAGATCTACTATGCCAAAACTGAACAGAGTGGTAGTCAATGGACAAGCTCATTGGTGCCATGCTAACCTCCAGTATTCCTCACTGGGACTCGTCCTCTTGGTGCGGTTGATCACCTCAGTGAGGCCTGACACTGCATTAGCGGTGACGTTGGTCAAGGTGGCATTTGCCTTCAGGGTGCCCACTACGCCAATGCAGTCTGGGGTGTTCCAGGGGTTATTGCAGTATGTCCATGGTAGCAGATTGGTCATGGACATGAAAAAGTAGTAGATTGCGATACAGATCACCACATTGTAATAGATGCCGATGTAAGTGGAGACCACCATCATTCCATAGCCAACACCTAAGAGGAAAAAAGTGGAAGAGCAGTATATTATTTAATCTGTCGTTTATGTACAAATGAACATTTCCTACTGATGCAGGCTAGTTACTTTCATATACATGTACTGTAAAATACTCAATATACTGTATTTTCATGTCAGTGTTTAGAAATGTTTATTTATATATATATATATATAAATAAATAGCAGAATCCTACTAATACTAATAGCAGGTAGGACAGGGGGAAATGTACATAAGTGATGGAGGTCATGTGACAGGAGCAAAAATAATCTTTTCACTGCATCATTAATTTGTGAAGACTTTTATTTCTACGCATGTCAAACGAACCTGGACGTCATCTCTGTAATGTAAAGAATTTGCTGTTCATCACAGAAATTGAGACGCACTTAGCTTTGTATATTTGTTTTAGGACAAATCTTGGACTTTTAAAAAAAAAAAATAAATAAATTTCTGAATTCACAATCAGACAAATTCTGGACATGAGACAACACGTCTTGGTTAAAAGAAATTTAGAACACAAATCATGTGACTCACTGTACAATCAATCATTACCGCGTGATATCTGATTCCATAGCTAACTTAAGACGCGTGCTAAGCTTTATGGAGGCTCACCTTTGAACATGGGGCTGACCTTCCACACTCCCAAGCAGCCCAATGAGGTGAACTGGCCAAAGGAGAGCTCCAAGAAAAACAGCGGGATGCCACAAAACACCAGCATGATAAAGTACGGGAACATGAAGGCACCTGACAAACATGTAAACACATCTCATATTAAGTCCTTTATTTTTAGATCAAGATGTTTCTTAGTTAAAGAACAACTGCAATACCATCCAAGCAAATGATTCAATTAGACCAAAACATTACAGTTGTACCAAAGAAATCTAGCATTTTCTTTTTAAAAATTTCTTTACATTTACAGTATATCATTACATTTATCTTTACAAAATATCTTTACATTTATAAAGCAATCTTCCCTTTGTTTTGCCCATCTATACAGAACCAACAACAGAGGGGTTTCCTTTTCAGAAAATACTTCAAAATATGAGACGCCATTAATTCAATTTTTCAATTCAATTTTATTTGTATAGTGCTTTTTACAATAGACATTGTCTCAAAGCAGCTTTACAGGAAAAGTGAAGTGGAGAGATCTTAATTACAGAAACCCTTTAAAAAAAATTGTATTCAGGGTGAACAAATCATAAACTCGGCTAAAAACTGGTAGAAGACATATGGCGAGCTAGATAGTTAACTGGGTAAGTGTATTGATACAAAATAAGGGAAACAAATGAGTATATGATCATGTAAGACATTGCATTTGCACCTTGGACAAAAACTCTTAGGACAATATTTCATCTATAAGCTACATGCTTTTATCAATAATGTCAATTAAGCATAGGTTGTTGTATTTACTCATCCGTTGGGCAACAACAAATTAAAAGCAAGTAGACCGGCCTCAAAATCTGCTTGTCCCAGGATACTGAATGATCTATTCCAGAGTAGTGTAGACTTGGACAGATATTCATCAAGAAGCAAGCTAAACAAATTAACACCACCCACAAATACACACAGAGGTATTTAAGGTCAGGTTTGATGTGCTGGACTATTCGGTGCTCTGTAAAGCCCGATATTGTTCGAGTTTAGTCTAATTACAGTGTATGAACCCTCACTGGACGCGGTGGTCACTGACTCAAAGAAAGAGTCGGTGCTATTGGACCCCACTGGAGTCTTGACAGTACCAGGATACTCTATTTTAAGTGAACTGGCCAACGTGATACTAGAGGGACTGCCTTTTTACTACAGGGGAATACTGGGTAACATAACTATTCACAATAGTGTGCAAACTTTTCGATTCATTGTTCCATACTTGAGATAAAAAGCAGGATATGTGGCTATAATACAAACTCATATTGAATTACACAGTAACCTTTTAAATGAAAGTAGAAAATCTGACGAGAATACATTATAGGAGATAAGATGGGGGGAAAAAAACAAGATAGTCACCTCCGCCATTCCTGTAACAGAGGTAAGGGAACCTCCAGACGTTGCCCAGCCCCACTGCGTAGCCCACACTAGTCAGGACAAACTCAATCTGGTTCCCCCAGTTTCCTCGTCGAGAATTCTCATCCTTCTTAACTTGTTCCCCTGGAACCGCTCCATTCTGGACAAGCACACAGAAAGACATGGGGTTAGAGATTTACAAAAAAAAAGGGGGAGTACTCAATGGGTGAAGCTTGCATTCATCTTTCATTCGATACCATGCCAGAACACACATCACGCTAATTCCTCAGAAATATTTGCATATTATTAGTCCTCTTAGCCCTATTAGTACTCAAAACTCTCTGGTCCGCTATAGCATTTAAGAGCCCTGTGAGAGAGGAGTGCAACTGATGTGAATCAAAAATCACTGTCGCCTCCACAAGACTACCCTTCGGTCTTCTCGGCTCATTTCCTCCATCTGTTCTTGTCAGATGGTCTTTTTTGACCTCCAGAGTGACCACTAGAGAGGTGTTGTATGTGTTGCCTGAGTCTCACTATCTTAGTGAAATGCTCCACTCCTACAACCCTACCCGCTCGCTCTGGTCCCCCGAGTCCGGACTCATCTCTGTCCCTAGATCTTGTCTCTCTACCATGGGTGGCAGGTCTTTCAGTGTAGTAGCACCCAAGATCTGGAAATCACTCCGTCTGACTCTTTACAGCATCAGATCCATCTCGGAGCTCAAATCCCAACTTAAAACCTATTTGTTTTCGCAGTTCTATGTTACTTGTATTGCAGTCTGGAGTCTCCGTTACTGCTGCCCATATACATGTGTTCTATACAGAACAGTGTGTATAGTAAACCATTCATTCATGCATGCATGCATCTTAAGTAACTGCTTTACCTCTTTATTACTGTATACTGATCTGAGCGACAGGGTTTACGGTATTTGCTCTTTTCATGTGCTGGATATATTTAGCATAGTTGGTTAAACAGCAAGGTTTTGAGCCTAATCCCAAGGGGGATTCAAATGCACCTGTGACCGCAGCTCAGGCCCGATAAAATGCCTCGGGCGTGGAAGCAGCTGCAACATTTCAGAAACGTGGTCTGGCTACGGGGTTTTTTTTAATAGCGAACACCTTTTATTCTAATGTAACAAACATACTCATACACTTTAACCTTAAACATTTCTATAATTACTGTCCATTTTTGTCCATCGATGAACTCCTTGTGCTGAGTGTTACGTTTAAGATGTGTTTGCAGGTTATTTGTATAATAGGAAGATGCTGTAGTTACTCCTTTTGATATTTTCTTTCTTTTCTTCTGCCTTCATTGCCATCGTTAATTGTAAAATATGTCCCGATCGCTGTTATTTTGTGTTTTCTGGTCATTTGGACGACAACTAAAGAGATTTCAGAGAATTTTTTGTAAATGAGCATGGTATCAAACCAATTCAGATATATCCCTTACTGCGGCCCCTACATAGTGCTCTATACAGAACAGTCTATATAGTAAACTGTATACTGTATATAGTACAATAATATCATATAGTCTTACAAATCCTGCCACGTTAGAATTATTAGATTTCTGTAGCACCAGGGATTATGGTATTTGTTCTTTTCCAGTACTTGATAATACACCCCGTGGAAATTGTTGGCTTTTTTGTTTGGACATTTTTGGGCAAGTGAACATTTGATGATCTTTGAAACAATGCCTATTAATAAAGGTGATGCTCTATCAAATGACACATAAAATGGACATTTTGTAGTAATTTTCACAATTTAAATGACCAAAAAAACAGATGTCACATGGAAAATGTAAGTACACCCCTACATTAATTACACCTTCAAATCCATAACGTTAGGATCAGGTGTTGAAGATTGGGTTCCAGTGATTAGAACGTGCTTAGTGAATGCAGGTGGAACCGGTCTTATTTATACCCCTCACGTGTTCCCTTTGCTATTGAGATGTGTGGTGTCATCATGCCAAGATCTAAAGAGTTCTGTAAGGCCTTCTGGAAAAAAAATGGTTCTGGATGCCTCTGAGTCTGGCAAGGGATTTAAAAAGATGATTTGAAATACATCATTCCACTGTAAGAAAAATCATCTACAAATGGCGCATATTTCAAACGACTGCCGATTTCTCCAGGACTGTCCATTCCAGCAAATTTAGTCCAAAGGAAGTCTGATGCAAAAAGAAGTCTTCAAGAACCCTAAAATTTCATCAAAGGATTTGCTAGTAAGTCCTGCAACTGTTGGTGTCAAAGTGCATGCTTCTACAATCAGAAAGAAATTGCACATATGGGAGGTGTGCCAGGAAAAAGCCTTTGCTGTCTAAAAAGATTACAGTTTGCCAATGAGCATATAGGCAAAGACCAGGCCTTTTGGAATAACGTTGATGAATCGAAGATATAGTGGTTTGGTAACACAGTAACAGCAGACATGTTTGGCGAAGCCCAAAGACAGCTTTTCAGGAGAAGCACCTCATACCAACTGTAAAGCACGGTGGTGGAAATGTTATGGTTTGGGGTTTCTTCACTTAATCAGGGATTGGACAGTTTGCATTCATTGATTCAACTATGAATTTTGCATCATATCAAGGTCATCTGTCCAAAAGTTGCAGAAGAAAGAAAAATGGTCCTTTAAACAAGGATACTGATCCTAAACACACTAGCAAATTCTTCAAGGAATGCCTCAAAAAGAAGAAATTGAGGACTATGGAACGGCCAAGTCAAAGCCAGGATTTGAATCCCATTGAAATGTTGTGGGGGACCTGAAACAGGCCGTACATGAAAAAAAAAACCCTTCAAACATCTTGCAACTGAAAGAATATTCCAAAAAATTCCAAAAAACCTGGTGAACAATTATGCAAAATACCTGCAAGAAGTTCATCCATCCATCCTCTACCGCTTACTCCTTTTTCAGGGTCACGGGGAACGTGGAGCCTATCTCAGGAAGCATCGGGCACAAGCGGGGTTCACCCTGGACAGGGTGCCAGTCCATCACAGGGCACAATCACATACAGACACACCCATTCATACACTACGGACACTTTAGACACACCAATCAGTCTACCTTTCATGTCTTTGGACTGGGGGAGGAAACCGGGGTACCTGGAGGAAACTCCCGCAGCACGGGGAGAACATGCAAACTCAACACACACACATGGCCCCGGCGGGACTCGAACCCCGGACCCTGGAGGTGTGAGGCGGACGTGCTAACCAGAAGAATATCACATCTATTGATATTTCTGTTGAATAAAAAAGAAGCTCATTTTCCTTGTGGTTTTGTTCAAGTATATCAACTTTATTAATAGTCGCTGTTTCAAAGAGGATCCAATGTTTGCTCGTCCAAATATGTCAAAAAAGCCAAGAATTTCCACGGGGTGTACTTATGCTTTATGCTGGGCTCGAAGCAAAGTTGCAACTTGTTATTCCCTGCCTACACCCGGTAAAACCCACCAAAAACTCCCATTCGACTTGAAATTTCAACTCATCAACTTGGGGTAGTCTTCTCAACTGACAGTTCCTTCCTCGTTTAAATGGTAAATGGCGCACTTATATAGCACTTTTATCCAAAGCGCTTTACACTGTGTCTCATTCACCCATTCACACAACAATGGTAGCAGAGCTGCTCATGCAAGGTGCTAGCTTGCCATCGGGGGCAACTTAGGGTTCAGTGTCATTGTTTAAGCAATGACATTAAATCAACATAGCCGTGTACAATGTGAACAGTGTAAAGTCCCCCAGTATCGGCTTTAGATCAGTAGATATTACCATTGACCATACGAAATCACAGTTTTAAGAAGGTAATCATCAACATTAGAGTTATCACAAATGATAAACGGTTAACTTGTTGCTAAACTACACATTGCCCACTGTTGCTGCTGTACTGCAATGTCAGTCCAAAAGGTTGCGTGAATGTTTGTCATTGGAGGTGTCCATGTTTTTTCCCCCCTCCACTTTGCACATATATCGTATCCAGTTGACGTATTATTACAGCTTACCAAATTACCATTTACAACACATCACAAACAATATTTGGCTATATGTAAACATCAAGGTTTTAAGTCTAATCCCAAGGGAGTTTCAAACGCCGCTAGTGAAATAGCTGAGTCGTATACAGACCTGATAAAATCTTCACGTTTCGTCTAATATAAACAGAAGCACACCTGTTTTTTGCACACTAATTTTAAGTGCCTGTATGTAACTGGCATGTAATTTCTACTACTCGATAAAGTAATTGATTTACTCACATTAATGACTACATTTTTCATGGACAGTAATAATCTAATTATTGACCTTATTCTGAATAAGACAATATTCTGATTAAGGTGTTTACATAAAGGAATACTCCTTTCATGTTCAGGTTTGACGTTACAGAAATAGATGAATTAACGTCACATGTCATTACGTCCCCACGCCACGCCTTCCGACGGTTTTCACATCAGAATTTCACGGTTCAACATACAGTTGGTCTTCGTTATGGTCCCGTATACAGTTTTGTGTGTTTCAGTTTTAATTTTACGAACGCTTCAAGTTCAGTTAATTATTTGTCATGCTGTACGTGCAAATAGACGACTGCTTGAAGTCGTGGGCTGTGTCCCAAACTGCGTACTTACTATCTACATAGTAGATAGGATACATGTATTTCTCCTACTATACACTGTAGTAGGTAAGTATGCGGTTTGGGACGCAGCCATGCTCTCTTGTTTGCTGTTAAACAGTTGAGCGCCACCGTGTGTGATCGTGTCCTGTCGCACAATGCGGTGAAATCTCTCACACAACGGTAATGGTGTGATTAAGGTGTGTACATGTCTGTAATACACGTCCATAATGCGACTAAAACAGCAGTACTCCACACGCCTTAATTCCATTTGTGTTTGCTTCGAGTAGGACTTTAGTCGGATTAAACTGTTTACAGTCACTGTTTACATGCTAGTTTCTTAATCTGAATATCGTCTTAATCAGATTAATATCGAATTATAGTTGCCCATTTAAACGTACTGACTGTTTAGCCTTAGATTTAATATATTTTGTTCAAACATGGTAACCATCATGCTGTATCCAGTATAACTGTTTAAAGAAAAGCACTGAGTGACAGTGAGGGAGAAACAGTGATCAAGAACCCAGCTGGGATCATCTGCCCTGTTGCATAAGTACAGGCACGCACACGTGCACACACACACACACACACACATACATACATACACACACACACGTACATACACATACATATACATACACACACACAGTCTCAGTAGGACCCAGTCTAAACATGTGCCCCTTACCAACTACCTTCCTAACTCTAAATTAAAATGATTTTCACAGATCTATTTTTGGATGGTTCTTTGGGGGTATATCTGGGATGGTTAAACATCTGGCAGACGGTAACCACTGCTTTCTTCATACAAGTATGGTTATGAAGAGAGAGAGAGAGAGAGAGAGAGAGAGAGAGAGAGAGAGAGAGATTGAGAGAGAGAGATGTTGGTGACCCTACAAAACTCAAATACAAGCATGTGAACTGATTAAGAGAAAGCAAGCGTAATCCAATGAAGGAAGAGATTTTCCCCGCTTTCTCAGTGGTTAGAACATCATGTATACATTAAAATGCTGTAAAGGAAATAGCTTTTTAAAAACGATAGCTCACTTTCTATGATGCACTTTACAGATTCTTTTAATGAGAAGTCCAGACCTTTCATTAAGAGGCCCATTAAGTCTAGACTTCTCATTAACACATCACTTAAACCACTGACAACCAATTACTAATGCATGGGAAAAGACAGCGAGATGCATGATATGAACAGTTACTAATAAAGAAAAGTGTGTATTCTTTAATATAATGAAGATATTATGGGGAGTAAAACAACCTGAACGATAGTGAGAGTGGTTTTTTCCCCCTCAGAGTCAAGGCAACACATTTAGAAACAGCTGAAGCCATCTGTTCAAATACTTTGGTTATACAAGGTTCATCGTTGCTGGAGGCCTGACCTCCTGCACAACTTTCTGAACCCACATGACCCCTGGAGGATGGATGGGTGCATTCCCAACACTATGATTTTTTGTATTTCTCTCATAAGGAGAAATTCCTTCACCACAGGAGAGTAAAAGTCCCAGAGTGAGTGCAGCTTTAGCGGGTCACTGAGTACTACAAATATCCAAAATGTGACAGAGCGATTAACATGCTTCAACTGATGTTAATAATATAATAATATGAGCTTAGGAGCAAGATTTTCAGAACGCTGAAACGCAGAGCAAAAACCTCAGTGGAACAATCTTAAAATTACCTTCATCACAAAAATGCCTTTTTGTCACACTGAAATTTTTAAACATGTCTAAAATGATTGAAGGAATGTAAAAATTGGTTCAATTCATCATATCTGCATTAGGCAACAGCCTTTCCTAGACCACCATCTGCCTTAGGCCCCTCAAATTTCCCTAAACATCATTCAAGAGGTAAATAAAAGGGGCTTCATTCTCCTCCAGAAGGATTAGATAAAGTTGTGTGGACAAAGCTCTTAAAGGTCCCATTATGCAATCTCTGTGAGGTGAAAGTAATTCAGACAAAGACACTGAGCTTAGACTTCTCACCCTGGAAGTAGCGGGCCACATTTCTGCACCCTCATTGGTCTATAGCCTCTGAAAACAAAGTACTTGTTTGATGAATAACTAGCGAGGAGAACTGGATTGGGAAGGGTTAGCATTAGCATGGGTTAGCATTAGGTTGCTGGGTTAGGAAAGATGGTATTGCGGGGGTCACGTCAAATCAATCAAATTCGGTCTTGATGTATTTGTGTTGCTTTGAGTTAAAGCTAATTCTATAGCTAAGTAATTGACCTGCAGGTTAAAATATATTCTCAAGCTTAAAACTTGTACTTAAATCATCTCCTAGACAAAAAACACACGTTGGAAATTGTTGTAGTCAAGACTGTCTCAGTGTAGACCAGGGGTGTTAAAGTCAAATTCCATCCGCGCCACATCAGGATCTTTATGAGACTGTGAGGGCCATAACGTAAATATATATATATATTTTTTTTTTCAAACACATTATATATTCTGTTTATTAACACCAATATCCCAGACTCTAAAAGTACAATAGGATGTTTCTATGGAAAAGATGGACTAACAGAAACTATTCAACTGTACGCACTTTTAGGCCTAGGTGATGTTTACTAAAGTAATTAAAGGTTTTTGTTTTTTTTAAAAATACTGTATATGTTTTGCAAATGCTTACAATTTGATGTTTAGAAAGATATTTTAGATTAATTTACCCAGGATTATCACTGCTAAGAACATACACGTCCTTAATATCCCCTCTCTGTTGTCTTCACACTCAGTCAACATTTCTTTATACAACATATACATACATACAAACATATACATACATATACACACACACACACACACATATATAT
>JAFFST010048311.1:37352-50037 GCA_022414735.1 Noturus placidus | reverse complement strand
CTCATATATACACACGCGCGCACACACACACACACACACACACACGTGACCAGAATAACACTCCAACATAATCAAATCAACAATTTATTATTCATTTACATCAAAAATGATAGACAAGTGCACTGATATACTGTTTCACAATATATAATAATATACTGAGTTCACAATAGGTCATTTTCTATTTCCATTCCATCCAACAGAGTAGAACCAAGGGAACTATCTAATCAGCCAATTGTCTGGCAGTAATACAAAAAAAAAAATCATGCATATGCGGTCCACTTTTAGCCCATTAATTCCAATCAACATAGTTTGAATGCCACAGCCTATTTGAGTATTGCTGCTCATTTTCCTGTGCATCCTTTCATGGCAACAATTTACAATTGTGTGATGCAATCATGTCCACATGGACCACAAACTCAAAGGAGGTAAAGTTTGGTGTTCCGCAATTGTCTGTTTTAGGCCCAATGGTTTTTTCCCTTTATATCTGGTACTTCTGGGTCTAATTATTCATAAACCTGTAATTAGCTTCCACGTTTATGCTGATTGTCACGGTTTCCCCTTTAAGCAGCGCGCTGGAGAGCACATGGGCACGCATGCACGAGCACGGTGCGCAAGCACCTGCTTTTTGTATGTTGACAATCGTGACACTGTGTACATTGGACACATGTTTTTGTTATGCCTCCTGCCTGTTCTGTCATTGGCTCTTATTTAACGTGCGTCTGGATTGCTGTCAGCCGTCAGCAATATAGACGCTGATTGTGTTTGTATATATACCGCGTGCCTCCCAGCACACGGCTGGGTTAAAATACTTAGTTTAGATTCCTTACCATAGTTAACCATAGTCATTTTGTCCATGTTTAGAGTAGTGCATTTAGTCCACGCTGGTTTCTCTGCTCCCAGTTCCTAGTCATAGCTTATGTTTCTCGTTTTGTATATCGACCCTGTTTTCCGTGACCACGACATAGTTTCCTGCCTTACCCATTTATGCCTGTTTGCCGATCGCCTGACCTTTTGCATGTTTTGGATTACGTTTATTGATCACTATTTGGATTATTCTGCCTGTGTCTCTCTTCAATAAAACTGTCAAGTTGCATTTGCATCCGTCCCTATCTTCGTTACGTCTCAAGAAGTCACACTGATGATACACAGTTGTATGTTTCAGCAAAGCCAGATGACAGACAACAGCTCAGTAAAGTTGAGGAATGTGTAAAAGACATAAGACACTGGATGCTTATTATCTACCTTCTACTGAATTCAAGACAGAAGTACTTGTACTAGGACAACGTGTGAGTGGAGTGATTGTTGACTCCAGTCTATCATTTGATTCTCATGTAGATAATATTACTAGGATAGCCTTCTTTCATCTCAGAAATATTTCTAAGATAAGAAATATAATGTCACTACATGATGCAGAAATATTAGTTCATGCTTTCGTCACCTCTAGAATAGATTACTGTAATGGCTTTCTGTCTGGATGTTCCAGTAGAAACATAAACAAGCTCCAGTTAGTCCAGAATGCAGCTGCTAGGATTCTAACTAGAACCAGAAGCTACGACATCACCCCGATCTTATCAACACTGCATTGGCTCCCAGTGAAAATTTCGCATTGATTATAAAACAACACTACTGACATATAAATCACATCAGGAATATGAGTAATGCACATACCTGAGTGGAGGAGATCGTGACTTATTATTATATTATGTTAAAGTTATTCAAAACATCCTCACTTACTTTGTCTGCGTGAGTATTTACAGACAACAGTGTACTAGAATGGCACGGCCTACCATTTCCATCAATCTGAGTTTAATAAACACAACAAAAATGCCAATACTGTTTTACTCATAGCAGTGCAGCATGTGGTCAGACTGATCCAAGATATATACGTGGGTTGCAAGACAAAGGTCAGATGTGCAGCAGGAACCCCTGAATATTTCAAGGTGACAGTTGGACTCCACCAAGGCTCAGCACTTAGCCCGTTCCTGTTTGCAATCATAATAGATTGTATAATGGGGCACGTACAGCGAGAAGTACCCTGGGATATGTTGTTTGCGGATGACGTGGTGTTGTGTGGCGAAACAAGCAAAGAGGTGGTGGATAGGTTGGAAGTGTGGAGAAATGAGGTGGAGGACCGTGGTATGCGAGTTATCAGGCAAAAGACTGAGTACTTGTTTATGGGGAAATGAGAGTTGGCAGGAGAAGTAAAGATGCAATGGGAGAAACTGAAGCGCGTTGAAGATTTTAAATACCTGGGTTCAACAGTACAGACAGATGGTGGAGTATAGAGGGAAGTAACAAGAAGGATCGAAGCAGGGTGGAGTGCTTGGCGGAAGATAACCGGTATCATGTGCGACAGAAGAGTGCCAGCAAAGTTGAAAGGAAATCTGTACAAGACAATGGTGAGGCCTGCAATGCTGTATGGGATGGAAAGTGTGGCAGTGACAAGACGTCAGGAAAGGAAAATGGAAGTAGCGGAAATGAAAATGTTGAGATTTTCTCTCGGAAAGACAAGGATGGACAGAATCAGGAATGAAGAGATAAGGGACACAGTGACGGTGGGAGAGATGGGTGTGCAGCTGAGAATGGCAAGACTGAGATGGCTGAGTCACGTAGTGAGAAGGGATGAAGGCTACGTTGGGAAGAGAGTGAGAAAGTTAGTAGTTGGAGAAAGGAGGCGTGGTAGACCAAGAAGGCGGTGGAAGGATTGCGTGAAGGAGGATTTAAGGGTAGTAGGAAAGACAGAAGAGGATGCATGTGATAGAATGGCCTGGAGAAGAGTCAACCGCACCGGCGACCCCACCTAGTGGGACTAAAGCCAGAAGAAGAAATTGTTACTGCACGATGCAGAAAAATAGCTCATGCTTTTCATCTAGTTTGGATTGTTGTAACGCCTTTTCATGATAATTAGTCTTTATTGGTCACATATACAGTAGAGCACAGCAACATTGTTTTCTTCGCATATTCCAGCCTGTCAGGAGGTTGGGGTCAGAGTGCAGGGTCAGCCATGATACAGCACCCCTGGAGCAGAGAGGGTTAAGGGCCTTGCTCAAGGGCCCAACAGTGACAACCAAAGTGCTGAGGCTTGAACCCCCGACCTTCTGATCAGTAACCCAGAGCCTTAACCGCTAAGCCACCACTGCCCCTTACTGTCTGGATGTTTCAATAGGAGCATAAACAAGCTTCAGTTAGTCCAGAATGCAGCTACTAGAGTCCTAACTAGAACCAGAAGGTACGACCACATCACCCCGATCTTATCAACACTGCATTAGCTCCCACTAAAATTTCGCATTGATTATAAAACAATACTACTGACCTATAAAGCACTAAATGGTCTCGAGCCACAGTATTTAAGCAATCTTTTGGTCTTCTATGATCCAACGCCAACTTCAATCAAAAGATGCAGGCTACTTGACTGGACCCCGAATAGTAAAAGCTACAGCAGGGGGTAGAGCTTTCACTCATAGAGCTCCACAGTTATGGTACAGTCTTCCAATTAATGTTCGGGACTCAAACAGTCTCAGTGTTTAAGTCTAGGCTAAAAACCTATTTGTTCAATCTAGCCTACCTTAACTAGACATTCTATCATGCTAAATCCTAGTCCTAACAATCTTTTCTCTCCCTCTTTCAGGCTTTCCTGGACCTGCGTGAACTGTCTCGGGTGTCCTGCCCTGGATGGAGCCCTCACCTGCTCCAATTCCAGACTGCTGGGACTATGGCTTCTTCTGAGCCATGCAAATTTCATATAAATCCATAATGAACTCTTTCAGAATATATGTTGTTAACCCAGATGAGGATGGGTTCCCTTCTGAGTCTGGTTCCTCTCAAGGTTTCTTCCTCTTAAACATCTTAGGGAGTTTTTCCTTGCCACTGTCGCCACTCAGTGGCTTGCTCAGTTGGGATAAATTCACACCTTTAATATCTGTAGACCGTGCTGATATTTCTGTAAAGCTGCTTTGAGACAATGTCTATTGTAAAAAGCGCTATACAAATACAATTGCATTGAATTGATTGCAAAAGACCTGCAGCAAGACTTGGTGGCAGTAGGCACGGAGATGTCAGTGAGCACAGTAAGGTGCATACTAATCGCAGGATTCCATGCCAAAACTCCAAGATGTACACCAATACTGACAAATGCCACAGAAGTTTTGGGATTCTTTTCTGTGGAGTGATGAAACAAAATTGGAACTTTTTGGCAAGATGGATCAGCGGTATGTCTGGAGGAAGAAGAATGAAGAAAGAATGCTCTGTCCACAGTCAAGCATGGTGGAGGCTCGGTGATGCTCTGGGGCTTGCGGAAACCAGCAGTGTGTGGAAGGCAAGATGGATTAATTGTAGTATTAGAAAACCTAGGAGAAAATGTAATGCCATCTGTGAGGAAGCTGAAGCTTGGGCATCAGGACAACGATCCCAAGCATACTTCAAATTCCACCAAGGCTTGGTTGCAGAAGAAGTCCTGGATGATTCTACAGGGCAATCACGGTCACCTGACTTGAACCCCACAGAAAATACAGTATCTGTGGGATTTGAAGACGGCGGTTGCAGCACGCAAACCTAAGAATATTACTGACCTGGAGGCCGTTGCTCAGGAGGAATGAGATAAGATTCCTCAGGAATACTACCAGAAGCTGGGTATCTGGCTATGCATCTTGTTTGCAGCAGGTCATAACAGTAAAAGAAGCTCTACTAAGTAATAAAGATACTTGCCATGAAGGGGTTGAATAAGTTGCAGTTTCAGTTGAATTTGGGGAAATCACTAGAAGCATTCATTATGTTACACTATTTAAATTGCTTTTGTTTGATTTGTTCATTGCAAAACAATGAACAATTTTTATTGCAACTGTATGTATGTGTGCAACTTGGATTCTGTGCCTCTCCACTCATCCTCCAGACTCTGGGAGCTTTACTTACTTTCATCTTCCCCGTGATTGTGGTTGTGTGAACCAAACCAGACAGAGATTAAAGCCTCAGGAAACCTTTGTAGGTTTTTTTAATTAATTAGGTGATTGGAGTCTTCTCAGGTTGACATTTCTGTATTATAAATTCTTTATTATAGTATTTTGAGATTCTGGATGTTTGACTTCCGTGAGCTGTAAGCCATAATCATCGAGATTAAAACAAAAAACAGGCTTGAAATATTTCACTTTATGCTTAATGAATCTACAATATATGAAAGTTGCACTTTAACCAAAAATAAATAAAAATTACGGGAAAAAATATCTTTTTAATATGATAATTTTTTCTAGATGCATCTGTATGGGCGTGTGAATGGTGCCTTGATGTGTGATCTATGATCATTAAACAATAACATACACCTAACATACATCGAAATATTATGATTGACGATGACCTTTGACCTAGAACTGTCAAAATTCATTTGATGACTTATACCAACCATCATCTCTCTCTATTGCCTTTCTTCTCTCACCTCTCTCATCAGCAAGATCTACCTGCATAACCCGATTAGCTTTTGACATGTATCTGCATGATTTTATGCATTGTGCTGCTGTCACACGATTGGATAATTTTATGAATGCAATTACACCGACTAGGATATCGGCTGTTACATCACAGAAAACAACACATAGAAAAGCCTCAAAAAGATGAGTAAAAGTAATAGAAAGAGAGAGAGAGAGAGAGAGCGCTAAGTAGAACATGTGCACTACAGACTGGCAGCTGTATGCCTTGGAGGATAGTAGTCAATGTGAGACAAGAGGCGGAATCGGAGCGGCTGCTGCCTCCAAGCAACCATATGTCTGTCCTCATGTCTGCTTGCTTTCTCGCATTCATGCTCTGCCTGCCTCTCTGATGCAACATCCTTGTGTTGCGAAGGACATCCATACTACCACATACAAACAGCGAGCATTCAACTTCTGCTCTACATATAAAAATCACACAATGAGTGATAAGGTACAAATCCAGGACGAGCCTTATTATTATTTCTAAATTCCAACATAAAATCATTCACAGCATGCCATGCTATTTAAGTATTTTATGTCATGGTTTTATTCTGGTCAGGTTTGAGGTTAAGCAATCAGTCAGTCCACTGCATACCTCAGCAAAATCATGCGTCCATGCTGTGAAAGCATGCGGGGCTCGGTCAGAGCCAGAAAAATAATAACTTCTTACAAGTTCTTATTAGTGCAATTATTTCTGAAGCATACGGTTTACCTAAGAAAACCCTTTAGCAGTTACATAAGAATGTGCTGACGGTACAGGCAGAAGAAACTGAAGCCTGACATGGACAAGCAAAAAGCAATTGAAGAAGCAGGATTAATATTTTATAAAGATGAAGTTATAACAATTGAAACCTCACTAGTCGAAAGTACACCGTCACAATGTCCAGTGACATTTAATCTGATCAAATTACATTTCCAGACCTGACAACCTTTGCATCATTTGCTCAGGAGCATCCCCAATTCAACATCGTAGTGCAGTGGTACCATTAACAACTCCTTTTCTTGTCAATACACATTTTAATCTGGAATGATTTGAACTCTCCAATATTAACGGACTCCACTAAGAAGCCCCGCCCCTTCCCCCTCCTAACTCATGTGCTTTCTCTCATGGTAGATTGAGAATATTTTGACTGCGTTAATGTGGAAAAAAAGAAAAAAAAAACTTCGACAAGTATATTATTTTGGACAGAAATGTTATTATTATTTTTTTTATTTTTTTATTTTTTTTTAAATATATGCCCCCGCCTTTTTATTTTTATTTTTTTTAACCTAAAAAAATTAATAAACCTTTTCTAACACTTTACAAATAAAATTACTTGTGATGATGATTATAAAATTATTAAATCTGCTCGGTTATTTTGTTCCTGCGCTGATCATCACAGCCATGTGGACATTATACATCCAATTTGTAAAAAGGATTATATCAAAAAATGCAGTTATGCAATTTTTTCCTTTTAAAAAAAGTCATCTAAAAATGCACCACCCAGCAATTGCCACCGCCAGCAAGCAGTTCCCGACTGCACAGCGGGTATTATTATTATTCCCTCCCTCCCTTACTCTCCTTAAACCTGAAATGGTGAAAATGCTCATTTAGTTGGTTTAAATGCTCAAAGTGCTTTTACAATTTGGACAATAAACTCATTGATAATTGATTAATTGGTAAAATGCGAAACAGGGATCACGCAAGCCTATTAAATTACATGTTCATCTAGAAGAGCAAACACATCTGACATACTCTTACCCTTTAGTGTCTTTCGTATATTTTAAAATACTTAATCTTTAGGAGAAATTAAATTTTTTAATATTATTATTGATCATGTTTAAAAAAAAATTGATAGGTGTTGTTTCATTTCCACCTGCTTTGCGAGTGAACTCCATAGAGGTAGTAGCAAACACGCTGCATATACTGTATATCAGAGAGGAGAGAGGCACGGTTGCTTAACTGCGCCTCTTCATTTTCTATTTCCGACAAATCTTTCTGGGGCTCCTGCTTTTGTGTGGATGCAGTTCTGCACATATGTCACATATAATTAGAATCTACAGCTGGCCACCTAAATCAGCTTTCCTACATTGAGTGTGGAGACAATGATCAAAATAATGAGACAGCGCCTCCATCACCAACAATATTATATCTGTTGATACTTGTACAGTGAAACAAAAGAACATGGCCATGCCACTGGAGTAATATGTGGATAATATATAATCATGCTTTAACATTTATTTCAAATATAAAAAAAGGTTATACATACACACACACACATTATATATATATATATATATATATACACACACATATATACACACATATATACACACATATATACACTTACACGATCAGCAACACTATTTCAACACAATAACAGTTAATCTTCAGAAGAAAAGCAAAGCAATCTGTTGTCCATTCATATTTGATTGACAGTGTCGTTACATCTCCTCGCTCATAACAAGTGGCTCAGCGGACGGAGTGATAAACACGCCACGTAAATCTGAGAGGTACAAAGTGGCTTAACGGATATCTTTGGCTCTTTTTTCCGAGCAAATCTTCCTGGGGATTGTTTAAGTGATAAGTGCCCTAGCGGGTAAAAGGGAAGCAGAGGAAGAAAGAAGGGCATAAATATAAGTCAGCCTCCCTAAAAAAAAAAAAAAAAAAAAAAAGCCTGGACACTTTCCTCCTTCCCTCTGTCATTCAGTCACACAGTTCTCCTGCCCACTTCCTTAGAAACTCTATCACACAGCCCTTCTGCTAGTGCGGCCCAAACTTCCCACTGCAATTAGTTATAAAAACTTTTCAGTCGGCCCACACGTGGTTTGTTTTTTAAAGAGCTGCAGCTCCCTTCTCACGTGGTATATGGACTATTGAGTCGTCACAGGCCTCCTGAATGATGGCTGAAAAATAAGGCGGTGCAAACAATGCTTGGCCTTGATTAATTCAATTCTTTCAGGACCCTGCGCCGTCGTCCGGGCAGCTTCAGACAATCGTCGCTTTGATGCTTGGGATAATGTACTCTTGTGCACTTATTGAATTTTTCACAAGAAAAATTGCCACCTTAATGATTTCCGAATTACAGCTAAGGTATCAAACTTTTGCTTTAAAAAAAAAAAAAAAAAAAAACGACACTGTTGGTTATTACAGTGTTAGGGCACTTCTACCAAAGACAGTAAGAAAAATTACTAACCTGATCGGCCTGACACGCCACGGTGTTGCTGGACTCCGACATGGTTCACCAGCACCTGCAGTTTCTCTAGGTTCCAATCTCGAGCTCTTCATTCACCTTTCCATTCGCTTTCACAGAGGGCGCGTGCACGAGAAGGGGGGCGGGGACCCTCCTTTTCGGCTAGGCTTGATTAATGCCTGAATTATTTTCACCTCATTTCATTTGAGGGAGTTCTGCTTCCTCTCCGCCTCTCTCAATCATTCGGCGTGGAAGCGTTCTCTCTCTCTCCCACCCTCCTGCAACCCACACTCCCTCTCTCGCATTCCCTCCCTCATCCATTCCCTTGCTTTACCTCCTTTCCTTCTTTGCAATCCCTTTTCTGCTCTATTATACATTGGAGAAAGTGTCCCCCCCTCGTCTACACTTGTAGGGGGGATCTTTGCAGATCCACAGCCCTCGCCTCTACTTTTGCCATGAATAGATCCGTTGTCATTCCAAACACTTTGGGTGCATACTGAGTATCAGGAAACTGCTAGCTTAGCTGCCTGGAGTTTGCTAGATGAAAGGATGAGAGAACCATGCGCATCCACAGGATTCCGTTTCACAGTTTCTTCTAGTTGTTTTCTGAGGAGCTGAACCCAGACCACCAACGCTTCCCATTCATAGATACTTGACTCTCAAATCCTTGTCCCTCAACATTGCCAAGTCCTCAGTAACATCCTGCTAGAGGCCAGGGGAGGGTCCGACACTGTCCTCCTTCTACGCTGCACCATACTCCCTGTAATTCATCTGCTTTTTCTCTAAAGGGCAACAGATTTCCTACTCTTTGTTGTTGTGGGCCACAACTAGTCCATTGCAGGAAGGTGCCACTTGCCGGAAGGAGGATAACTGCATCACAATGCATGGGAAAAAGATTGTAGCGAAGCCGAGATCTTCACACAAAAGAAAGCTTTCAGTTCATGCTCTTGGCGGTGGTATCAACCGAGTATCCTGTTAGTGGTGTCAGAAGTTGACAAGCATTTGGCAATCAGCCTAATGAGCATTTAGTGAAGGTACACAATGGTAGCAGGGTGTTCAATAAACAGGCCTCAAGTTAATATGATGAGAGGATTGATGCCACACATTTCAAACTGACTCCTATTGAAATAGGAGACCGCAATCTCAGTGATGCACGTGGAGATCACAGAACTGACTGTAACAGCACTTGCTTTGTGGGGGCTTTTTCAACACGGAATCATCAAGAAATCCCAACAAAGCGGCAGGAAAATGAGTTTAAACAGTTCCAAACTCTGGGGCAATGCACCAGCACAGAACTAGATGAACTGCATTTTAACAATACGGCGTATAGTATTAAATTATTCGATTTGAGTCTCCATATAAACAATATATTCAACATAATAAAGTAAGCTACTCGACATAAGGTACTAATTATAATACGTATATACGTATGTCTGATAAAGGAGTTTCCTCTTTATCTTGAATCAGGAAATGCTACAGGAGATTTAAATAAAAACCACGCTTCTCCTAAGCACACTGTTTTAACAAGCCAATAAGCTAGCATAGTCGCTTGGGAAAAGCAGCAATAGCTTCGGTCAGCAGGTCTTGTGTATGGGAGCACTCTGACTTCCTACAATCATGGGCGTAACCACGCATTTGACGGGGGGGAAGGGGGGGGCGGTTAGCAGCCAAGTGTAGAAAAGTGGAACAGATTATACGAGCTTTTATTCAGACAGGAAGTAACTAGATACCTAAATAGTAGATGACCGTAGTTTAGTATAGAAGGCATCATACCATGGCTTGGTTTGGCCTTAAGAACGTCAATTAACTGTTGATATTTGCACACCCACGAAGTAGGCTACGCTAAAGTCAGTTCCGGTTTTTGAAAATTTACGTTACATTCACATGCATATCCTCCCGCCGAGTTCGTTGGACCCCCTCAATGTCCATACCATGGACACGATACTGATGGCCAGTGAGTGGTGGAGTAAAATATTTGGATTTTAAAATAAGTGAACCGTACTGTACCTGAACAGCCACGGATCTGCACCCACATAATCTTTATTTATGAGTCAGTAAAACTAGAAAAAACACACACACACACACACACACACGTGTGTCTCTGTTGCATTCAGTCAGTATTTCCTCACCGCTTCAAGAAAGAAAGAAAAATCACAGCAGCAACTGGGAAGTTCATAGCTGCAGATAAAAGCCTCCACACAGTATACTGGAGAATACAAGATGCAAGACTGTAACAGGACAATGGGAAATAAAAAGCCCTGCACTTGAGAGTCACTCATGACTAGTCTAATGAAAACGACAACCTACGCAGATGATGCTTATATTTGCTGTACCAATATTTGCTGTATCGTATCAAATTTGAAATTTGTGCATCGTTACACCCCTAGCATTTCACCATTTAACCAACTAGCGAAGGAGGAATCATTTCCCGGAGCTGCTTTTCATGCTCCAGGATAACATGGTTCCTCTGATGTCAAAACGACAGCACACACTAGGTTTCTAGACAATTCAACTGTGGCAGTGGTTTGGACTTGTTGCAGTAATGACCCCGTCAACAAACTGAAGTCTTTATAGAAATGGGTTGTCGAGTGACACAACCCTCACCTCAACTGCATTAAAAGTCCCTGGGTTAAATGGTGACTGCATAAACCCAATCTAATCACTCCTCACCTAGACCAAATCTAATCACTCCTCACCTGTTCACAAAAGTCAAACATCTGAGCCTTTTTACAACACTACAAGATGGTAAACAAATCGATTCTAACTGATAGAAGCATATTTATGATTCATGGAGTTGGAGAGATCGGTGAGACCTGCATTAAGTCATATTTGTGCCCAGGATCAAAATCTAAATACAAATAATAAGGACAAGTCAAACATTTTCTTCTATTTATTACGTTTGTTTTTTTTTTTTTTTTCTTATATGCATTTTTCCAATGCAATACCTTTTAGGTTTTTGGTTCTGACCTTTATTTATTTATTTTTTACAGGTAGACAGGTCTTAGGAGAAGACGTTCACATGAAGTACCTAGAAGATAGCAAGAAAATGGAGTAACATGTTCTATGACCCCTCAACCACAGCCACTCAGCTAGTTAACAAACGTTGATAACTAGTTAATCTGGCTTAACCAACTTTTGAACTGGAGCCAGAATGAATGAATAACAATTAGTTAAATAGATTTAGATCATGTGAAACATTGATGTCTAAGCTAATAAACTTGGCCTATGAAGCTGAACCCTGTTTGAAGGACAGAGTGCACAACACATATCTGGCTAGCTAGTTATAGTACAAATGCACTGTTATGATGATATCTTCACCCCATCTGTATGGGCATATGAAGGCGGAGACTAATAAAAAGTACAGAAGTCTGTCAAATAATAATACATTAAAATATACACTGCAGTTCAGAGGAGTAAGTTAATCTTAACATTTTTATTTAGCCTCATTTAAATGACCATTATCAAATACTGTTCACAACAGAGAGAGGTGTTAAAGTCCCCATGAAGTGCCTTGAAATGTGTTGACGTATTTTCCTCTGAAACAGGAAGTCAGGGTGGGACATACCAAGTGACACCTCCCCCTTTTTCAAAAGCCAATAGCGTTGAGCTTACCTCACAGCCTTTAGTACTATTTCTTTTTGGAATGTTGGGATGGGACACTTCAGATTCTAGAGAGCATACAGTATGTTTGGACACAAAATCTGATGTGAAGGAGAAGTGCAGTATGATGGCATCACAATTGTTTATCTGTATTGGTGGTGTAAATTTGACATTTTAAATCTTTTTTTTCCCCTTGTTTTGGAGCAAACTAACTTATAGATAACCTTAAGGTCATATATTCATACTTGATTTTACGAAAGCTTAAAGTACGGTTAATTATTTGTCATGCTATACATACAAATAGACGACTGCTTGAAGCCATGAGCTGAACCCAAACCGCATTCTTTCTACTATATAATAATTTAATAATTTGTATAGCAATTTTTACAATGGTACATTGTCTCAAAGCAGCTTTACAGAAATATCATTTTTACATTTACAAGCGACTTACTAATG
>JAFFST010048311.1:27090-37332 GCA_022414735.1 Noturus placidus | reverse complement strand
GTGTCTTGCCCAAGGACACTTCGGCATGGGATCACCCGGGCCGGGATTCGAACCACCAACCCTACGATTAGTGGATTAGTGGACAACCCGCTCTACCGACTGAGCCACAGCCGCCCTACACATGTATTTCACCTACTATATAATGTAGTAGGTAAAGTTCTTTAGTCTTAATCGGTTTAATATGATTTGCCAATGATTACATTTGTTTTATTTATTACTGAACAGATTGCACTTTTTTTAACTGTTTGTAGTTACATTTAATGTCCAAACACAAATACAAATCAATGTTAGTTACAGATGGAACTATTGTCAGACTTGTCCTGTTATAGAAAATGAATGCACAATTTCTGAGAATTCAACAGCACTCTGGTATAAAATTACAGCCTTGGACTCAGAAGCTAGTATTGCCGCCTTTAGCAGAAATAACTTTATGTTATTTTGTATAATTGTCCACTAGTCTCTGACTTCGGCTTTCTGGATTTAAAAAAAAACTCTTCCATGCAATATTCTCTGTTGCAAGATGTTTGAGGGTTTTCTTGCATGTTCTGCCCGTTTCAACAACATTCCCCCCACGACATTTCGATCAGATTCAAATCTGGGCTTTGACTCGGCCATTCCATAACCCCCTTTTCTTCTTTTTGAGCCATTCCTTGGTGGGTTTGTTAGTGTGCTTAGGATCATTATCCTGTTGAAAAGGTTCACTTTTGGTCCAACTTCAACTTTCAGACAGATGACTTCACATTATCTTCAAGCACTCTTAGATATGATGCAGAATTCATAGTTGAATCAGTGGATGCAAGCTGTCCAGTCCCTGAGGCAGCAAAGCAACCCCAAACCATAAGATTTCCACCACCGTGCTTCACAGTTGGTATGACGTGTTTCTACTGAAAAGCTGTCTTTGGTCTCCACCAAACATATCTGCTGTTACTGTGGCCGAACAACTCTATCTTTCATTCGTCTGTCCTGAGCACATTATTCCAAAAGGCCTGGTCTCTACCTATTTTCTTACTGGCAAACTTGAAGAATTGTTTGATTGGTTGTGCACAAATCATGGATGAAGTAGAATAAATAAAAGTTTTATTTAAATAACTAAAAAATGGTAAGTGAGGAAGTAAATTATACTGCATTGTCTGAGAACTGGCTGAAAACAGACAATCAAGTTAAACTGATAACTTAAATCAAGTACTGGAATGGTATCAGTAGCTCTGATTTATTGAAATTTCATTTACCATTTACTAATAAAAGTCCGTTTTAAGCTCTGTCCTAAGTGATGAAGTGCTGGAAGACCAGCAAGGTGTACTCAAGCTCATAACCTGCATATTATGTCCAGCTATTGTGTCTCAAGCATGGACAGGACTACTGTGAAAGAGTGTCTGTGATTCATTTTGTTCCATGTACATATGCAAACAGACAGACAGACAGACAGACAGACACAGTGCTCCAGGCAGCGTGCTGCATCTGAGCCATGAGCCTGGCAGGGAAAGCGTTTGACACCGGCGGTCATTAGAGTCTCCAGGGGCTGCAGCCAACTCCTATTAGTCAAAATGCAGCACGGCGTCTTGCCGCCTGCCATACAATAGCGCTCTTCTAATGAGGATATGAAGACTGGCTATTTTGACAACTCAGCAGAATGGAATGCTATGAGAACAAGGAAGGAAGAACAAAAATACTAAGTCTAACCTCAAAGAGGCTTCCCAAAACAAGCATGTGCTGGGGTGCAATTAGCATCTGATAATTAGATGGTTATATCAGGTACTTAGTGCTCATTAGGGAACACAGATGTCAAACTGTTGACTAAATCCAAATTAGCAGTGAACATTCAACAGGACCTTTATTACTCTCTAAAGGTCTCTGAAAGAGAAAAGCTGCTATTCGTTCTTATGCGGTTATGTTTTTGTTGATTTTTATTGCTATACAAGTTTTGGAGTCTGGATTCAGCAAGTAGCACAGTATTAATATCCATAGCACACCAAATGAATATCCTCAGAAGCTGCAGTGAGTTGAATAAAGTTTATACTTCGTTTCCCGTAAGAATTTTCAGCAAAATGGCATCTCTTTAGTTGTGCTCTACATTTACATTTATTCATTTAGCAGATGCTTTTATCCAAAGCGACTTACAAATGAGAGCACACTCACACACCAATGGTAGCAGAGCTGCCATTCAAGGTGCTAGCTTGCCATCGGGGGCAACTTAGGGTTCAGTGTCTTGCCCAAGGACACTTCGGCATGGGATCACCCGGGCCGGGATCCGAACCGCCAACCCTATGACTAGTGGACAACCCGCTCTACCGACTGAGCCACAACCGCCCGCTAAGCACTATCAAAGTACCGGTTCATCCTCAAGAATAATCTCTACAACTAGGCTTTGCTTGATGCATAAATAGTCCTGTACTGCCAACGTAATGCCAAAATGTCTAGCATGAGGCATGGGATACGATCGCCAAACCAACAGCAAGTTTATAGCAAAGGGTGTGCGAAGGTCCTCAGGTGGTAATTTGAGAGCATTTTCAATACAACATAAATACCCATTGCCTGAATATGTGCCTTAGGTATCCATTTTAAACTGAAACTTAATAGTGACACATTCTAATGCAAAAAAACTGTGCATTAGAATATGATAAAATGAACATTAGTAAACAGGGTTGCCAGGTCTCGCCAATATTTCCTCCCAAACTTCAACTCAAAAACAGCACAAAAGACCTGATAATATCCAAAAAGTATTCAAGAATTAGAGGGGAAAAAAAAGCGCGAGACATTAGAAGGGAATTAACCATGGAGCAGACGCATTTCCGATTGGTTGGATTGACCAAAACTCAACAAACCACAATCCTGATGGAGCGACTCAAAAAAGAATGGGGGACATGTCTGAAGCATGGGATGCTTATTTCTCATTCAGCTGTTAGCTAATGTTTTAAATTTCTGCTTTATCTACCTTCAAAATATGAACTGAGAGAGAGAGAGAGAACAAGAGAGAGAGAGAGAGAGCGAGAGAGAGAGAGCGCGAGAGAGAGCGAGAGCGCGAGAGAGAGAGAACAAGAGAATGAGCGAGAGAGAGTGCGAGAGAGAGAACGAGAGAGAGAGAGAGAGCGCGAGAGAGAGAGAACGAGAGAGAGCGAGAGAGAGCGAGAGAGAGCGAGAGAGAGCGAGAGAGAGCGAACAAGAGAGAGAGCGAACAAGAGAGAGAGCGAACAAGAGAGAGAGCGAACAAGAGAGAGCGAACAAGAGAAAGAGCGCGCGAGAGAGCGCGAGAGAGAGAGAACAAGAGAGAGCGAGAGAGAGAGAGAGAGCGAGAGAGAGAGCGAGAGAGAGAGCAATAGAGAGAGAGCGCGAGAGAGAGAGAGCGCGAGAGAGAGAGAGAGAACAAGAGAGAGAGAGCGAGAGAGAGAGAAAGAGAGATTGTATCTACTTAAATATGAACTAATGATGAGTTAAGGCATATACTAATCACAAACTAATGAAGAGCTCACCTTAACTATGTCGTGAGTCTTATGAATTCATTCATTCATAACGACCACCGTAAGTACATGTTAGTACATGCTTGTTAGTTAATGTATTAATGAACACGTAGGGATGAATTACATCAAACATGCTCTATAAGAAAGAATAGGAATTAGACGTGCATCATTTCTATGTGTTTATATAATTTTCCCTATGCAGCATCATTGAATGGCGCTGGATTAGGCTCCTTTCATAATTTACACTGATTGTCTTTATCGAATGTTTACAGACGCACTAATAATAAACACCAATAATTTCATCTCAAGCTGTTTTGAGTACATTTCTCTTTAAGTCCCACTGTAGTATTAATAAGTGCTCTAGGTGGCTCGGGCCCGAACCCAGACCACTGTTCCTCTTCCCACAAATGTGAAATGAATACAGTAAAGTGTATTCATTTATCCGACGCTATTATCTATTAACATTTAAAACCAGTGTTCTATAAGATTATTTTCCAGTGTTGTAGTTGTCGCTCTGGATCAGTATGTAAATTATGAAAGTAATCCATCGCTATCCGATGATGTTCGCGTAGCTGCATATGGCTAAATATTTTTAAAAATATCAACGACTAGTTTATATAAACAGTTTGAAATGATGCACGTTTAATTCATATTCTTTCTTATAATATTCAAACTCAAATTCTTTCTTATAGAGCATGCTTGCTTTAGTTTACGTGTTCATTAATACATTAAATAACAAACATGCACCAACATGTACTTAACGTGGTTGTTATTCACACGTGAATGCAGAACCCTCACGTCATAGTTACAGTTAACTCTTCATTACTTTGTAATGAGTACATAGGAGTACACACACACACACACACACACACACACACAAACCTTCACAAAAATTCACGACAAAAGAGAAAACAAAAGATAAGGGACACATAAGAGTGAACTGAGAATCTGTTCGAACTGGACTGGAAAACCAGAGGAAAGGACAAGCAGCCACTAAATTTGCCAGAGAGGAAGTGCAGTTTCAAGCATCTCTGCTTAACCAGGTATTTCCTATTCGAGACACGTCTGTGCTATTGACAAGCCGAACAAGAGAGCCTCAGTGAGCACTAAAATACTACTGCTGACTAAAAATGTCACTTTTTTGAACTTTGATGCACCACCTCTTTCCGCCGCCCTCTCTCGTTTGCAATCTCAAGTGCCATGTCCGACAGACACATAAAAACGAACACACTCAATGCAAGGGGACCATGGCATAAAGCAATCCTGCACGATTATCAGCCCACTGCACCGGACAACAATGAGGCTGGAACACTGACTGGCCTACATAACACGCTATGCTGGTGACAAACTGTCTGGTAGTACGCAGAACTAGAAACACAAACACTCAAACGTACCACTACATCGAATTTAGCTTTGAATTAAGACTGTTTGAAGACTCATTGTAATGCACACGATACACAACATTCCCAAAAGACTGAAACTGTATAATATAAAATATCTTCCAGTCTTTAATGCTTTACTGTCAGATCCAATTATTCGTGTGTGAAATGATCCTTAATTAAGTGACAACAAATCACCCCAGTGACAACAGTGACTATATAATATGTAGTTATAGAAGAGAAATTATTTATAATCACAGTATCTACACTATAGAAAGCGGATAAGTTCATTTAACTCAAAAAATTCTAAGAAACAAATTTAATAAAAAAAATTTACGTTGATAAACTAACAAAGGGCGCACGGTGGCTTAGTGGTTAGCACGTTCTCCTCACACCTCCAGGGTACAGGGTTCGAGTCCCGCCAGGGCCGTGTGTGTGTGGAGTTTGCATGTTCTCCCCGTGCGTCGGAGGTTTCCTCCGGGTACTCTGGTTTCCTCCCCAGGTCCAAAGACATGCATGGTAGGCTGATTGGCGTGTCTAAAGTGTCTGTTGTGTATGTGATTGTGCCCTGCGATGGACTGGCACCCTGTCCAGGGTGTACCCCGCCTTGTGCCCGATGTCTCCTGGGATAGACTTCAGGTTCCCCGTGACCCCGATAAAGGAGTAAGCGGTAGAGGATGGATGGATGGATGAATTTAACAAAAATTTAACTGTAACGTTGTAACTGAAATACATTTTTTAAGTATTTGGCTTAAAGAAGTTGATTTATCAACTGAAAATGTTTTGAGGTAATTAGTTTACTCCAATTTTTTTTTGTTAAATGAACTTATCAGGTTTTACAGAGTAGTGTCACCCAGATGAGGATGGGTTCTCTTCTGATTTCTATAAAGCTGCTTTGTGATAACGTACATTGTTAAAAGTGCTATAGATATAAAATTGAACTGAATATCCCGGCTATCAGTTATTTATTCATACTAACCTAGACCACAAGTTAGTTTAACAGCCAGATGTTCAAAATCTACTCCATAATTTACGTTTGTTAAAACCAAAAGAATGTATTTGGTATATAGCTAAGTTTCAACATAATGTGCTGTAGCTCATTCTATAACTCGCCACCTGCTGCACTACACACATCAGCTGAGAGGTACTCTGGTTAGTGGTAGAACCATTTTTACGATGCATACTAATGAGCTTGCACAATGATGAGAAAGATATAGTGTAGCCATTATATCTCTCCTGCTGTTCAACGTCGAGAAAAAAATTACGATGATCATGCCAAACTCGAATTTTATGTGCAATATAATGACGGGCTAGTTCAAAAACGTTGTTAGAAGGTCAGTACCTCCAGGATTTCCTGATCGCAGAAATGAATCCGAAATCAAGCAAACGCCACAATATTCGGAGGAGCTTGCAATTTTTTTTTCTTATAAATTACAGCAGATTTTCCATAGATTTGGGCCAAGGCGAGTCATGTGACATCCACACACGTGCGTCGATCATGGGTACAGCTAAAAGGTCTCATTTACCAAGAAACATCACCGGGAAAAATTTGTTCAGTTGCAATTTCAAAAATTACTAAAGTATTAGATGCTCCATTAATCCATCTGCCCTGGGGATGTTTTGTAGTCTTTCTAGTGAAAATATTCCTATTATTGTAATCAAGGTCATTGCTACTCACACTGAATTATGCACCAATACGATGCATGGGATGCTGTGTAGTGCTTCTAAAAGTGTTATCCTCCTTTTTAAGTTTTTCAATTCAGGTTCCCAAGCATAAAAAGACACAGGTGCTCAAGTTGCTCTGACTCTTTGGTAGTATTTTAATCCTGCTTGACCGGAGCACACTCATGGCCAATTATAAACCATACCCCACTCTGTGGCAACAGAAGCGCCAAATACACGACGCTGTAGTTGAAATCAACTTCCTGTGCCATTCCTTTAGCTTGTGTGTGTAGAATAATCGAAGTACATGATATGAGACAGGTTCAGCAGTGTTCGGGGACAATTTACAACGGCTGGGTTAATCTGAAGTTTCCTCGAAAATTTCCCCGTCCTGGAAGGGCCCCAGCTGCTACAGCTGTATAAAAATAGTGCGTAGCTTGCCTCTGGGGAGAATGGGACTCAGCAGAGAGGCTAGGACACAAATCAAAAGGGAAAAAAGCTTTCGTATTTTTAACAAACATATGGGACCATCAGCATGGACGAATGGGAGGTTGATTAGACGGTTGTGTCATCATATGTGGATTCAGTAAGGAAAGTTCGGAAAGGCCAGTGGGGAAGGTGAATCTTATAAATACTTCCAAATATAATGTTTATGTATAATGTTTGAAAAGCAACACTGTGACATATCTGACCACATGCTGAGCGCAAACACGTTTCAAAGGCAGGTCAGTTTAAAAGGGCTTCTGAAGGGTCAAGGCTGTTTATCGCAACTTACACATAAAACATTCCAGAGAGAACTCTAAGATACTTTAAAATATGAGTGAAGGATTTTTTTTTTTTAAAGACACCAAAAAGAGCATGAAAAAAAATTATTGTTCTGATCATTTTTTGCTTTTTTTCAGAATCAACAGTGAGTATTTGAAACCGTGCTGGAGATCCTTTGACATGGATCGCTTCAAAGTGATAAATAATAGCAAAGAGGGGCTGGCTGTGTGGAAAGACCCCTGAGAATTGTGAACCCCCCTTTATCCCATGCCTGTATCTCCTATTCAGCAAGGCAACCAAGGGAGCAGGTTGGATTCAAGCACAAAAAATGACCTAAATATGGGGTGAAAAGCCGCTGAAGGCTTGCAATTTGACTGTTAAAAGAAATTATAATCCAATGTGCGATGGAGAAACGCTGTAAAGACTCATGGATAGACCAAAGCACAAAATAGCATCCCATTTTTGTAGTTGCAGTTGGCATTTTTCTTTAACTTCAGACCACCTCCATATATAAAAGGAGAAAGGAAACAAAACAGAAAAACAAAATTTTCAGCTTGAGTGGTTTCTTCAAACAGAATCCAAAGGCTGAGGCTCAATGGGGCCTTTTGGCGCAGGGAAGCTAGATTTTTTTTTTTTTTTTTTTAAGGAAACGCAGCAGTGGACGTGTTTAGCATTTGGTGGCCCTTGGCCTCCAATTGTGCCTTCACCACAGTGACTGCCTGACCCAGGCTCGGTGCACTCTATTGCAAAGCGAAACAGACAGTGTGTTTGACTTCCCCTTTGCTCCACCACATCTGTATCCTTACCCCTAAAGGCAGCATGATGCTAAGCCTCACAGAGATTGTCCAGCAGAAACACAGACTCAATATGTTCCTTATGTAATGTCCAGCAGAGACACAGACTCAATATTTTCTTTATGTAATGTCCAACAGAGTCATAGCCTTCAGAACACTGCTTGGATAAATGTTTTTGAGGTTTTTTTTTTTTTTTTTCAATTAAAGAGGCACAGGATATTGCATTGTAAAACAATGGCTCTTATTTAATTCTGTATTTGATTAAACTAAAATTTAAATATCATTAAAAAGATCCCTTGTGAATTCATAATGGAATTCAATCTGTTTTGTGAGTGAGACAAGATGCTTCGTGACCAAGAAGGAGGAAAGACAGGAGGATCAACCTATACTGCAGGCCTGCTCTGATTTGTTGGAGTTTTTGCAAGTGACAGTAAAGGACGATGTGCAGTTTGAGGAGGGAAACTGCAAATACGCTGAGCTGATATTTCATTGTCTACACATCAAGAGCCTATTAAAGCTGAATAGCTCCTGTCCTGTGATAAGGAGGAGGCAACGTCTATTCAAGCCCTTGGCACCAGATTGCGTGCCATTGTTTTGTATGACAGTACAAACACCAATCTTCCCTTCTATAGATTTGGAGACGCGTCCAATGCTCAGATATAGTCAAGTACGCAAAGCGTCTTGTACTGAAAAGGGCAGATGCACCTTCAATCAGGACACAGCAACAAAAGTGATCTGTCTGTCAGAAAAGTCATTTCCTGCTGAATGCATTGCTCTATCCACTCTGCCCTCAGCATCACAATTCAAGGAGTTTAAAAAATAAGAATGCTGAGTGCCTAAAGCCCATCTGTCCACAAAGGCACTTACGTCCATTATACGTTTTACAGGGGCATAGAGAAGGCCCATGTTTTACAATACAGGGCCTCAGTGGCACAACAGCTATCAGAAGAAACTACAGATGATCACAGTGGCACTGCTGCAGGTAAAGTAAAAAAAAAAAGTTTTTTTTTTTTTTTTTTAAATCTTAAATAAATAAGGAGAAGCAATATTAAATAAGGAGAAGTAATATGTTCTATATAATAATAATACCTATTCTTATTATAATGCTTTTCAAATAAGTAGTCAGACTTATAACAATATCAGATGAAACTGAGACAAGAACAGGAGTAACACACTGCAAAACGCATGTATTACCATATGAAATGCATGCAACATCCTATAAAATACTTGTACCACCCTATGAAATACACACAGCATCTTATGATATGTGTACCACCCTATGAAATACATGCACCACCCTAATACATACAACGACCTATGAAATACATGTATGTATTAGGGTGGTACATGTATTAGGGTGGTACATGTATTTCATAGGGCGTTGTATGTATTGGGGTGGTGCATGTATTTCATAGGGTGTTGTATGTATTAGGGTGGTACAACGCCCAATGAAATACATGCATCACCCTAATACATGTACCACCCTATGAAATACATGCAAGACCCTAATACATACAACGCCCTATGAAATACATGCAACACCCTAATACATGTACCACCCAATGAAATACATGCAACACCCTAATACATACAATGCCCTATGAAATACATGTACCACCCTATGAAATACATGCAACACCCTATGAAATGCATGCAACACCCTAATACATGTACCACCCAATGAAATGCATGCAACACCCTAATACATGTACCACCCTATGAAATACATGCAACACCCTAATACATGTACCACCCTATGAAATACATGCAACACCCTAATACATACAATGCCCTATGAAATACATGCAACACCCTAATACATGTACCACCCTATGAAATACATGCACCACCCTAATACATGTACCACACTATGAAATACATGCAACACCCTAAGAAATGCATGTAACTTCCTATGAAATACATGCAACACCCTATGAAATGCATGTACCTTCCTACGAAATACATGCAACACCCTAATACAGTGGTGTGAAAAAGTGTTTGCCCCCTTCCTCATTTCCTGTTCCTTTGCATGTTTGTCACACTTAAGTGTTTCGGAACATCAAACCAATTTAAACAATAATCAAGGACAACACAAGTAAACACAAAATGCAATTTATAAATGAAGGTGTTTATTATTAAAGGTGAAAAAAAATCCAAACCATCATGGCCCTGTGTGAAAAAGTGATT
>JAFFST010048310.1:104325-122480 GCA_022414735.1 Noturus placidus | reverse complement strand
TGTTCCGAAACACTTAAGTGTGACAAACATGCAAAGGAACAGGAAATGAGGAAGGGGGCAAACACTTTTTCACACCACTGTAATGAGAGTGGTACAAGGCAGTGATGTCAATTGCTTTTAGGGGAGAATACTGCAGCTAATGCCTGCTAAATAAATTTCTAGACATCAACAGTTGATGTCATATACCAATTTACATATTAATTGAATTGTTGTGATAATTTGATTAAAATGTGTTAAATAAAGAAAGAGGATTTTCTGAAGATAGATTAGAACATAGTTTTATCAAAACAAAACAAAAAAAAATATATATATATATAACTTATTTCTTATAAAAAAGAAGAAGCCTTTAGTCATGGTACAATAAACTAACTATTTAAATATTTACAAAATTCTATAATTCTATGAAGAAATCAGACAGAATGAAGCAGAATTATCAAGGGGTCAGGAAATATACATACAAGAAACCATAACAATTTGAATAACTAATTGTTCATGGTCCCTCAATTTCATTATGCCAGGAGCATGCATAGTGTCAGGGAAATATTTTAGAGCTTTGAGTTATAATTGATCACTTGATCACAGAGACAGAATAACAACAAAAACATCCATTTTTGCTTTGGGGTGTTTTTCTGCTAAGGGGACAGGACAATTTCACCGCATCAAAGGGACGATGGACGGGGACATGTACCATCAAATCTTGGGTGAGAACCTCCGTCCCTCAGCCAGGGCATTAAAAATGAAAAGTCATTAGTAAGTCATTACCAAGTTCTAAGTCATGTTTTGCAGAGGGGGCAAATACTTATTTCCCTCATTAAAATGCAAATTAATTTATAACATTTTTGACATGTGTTTTTCTGGATGTTTTTGTTGTTATTCTGTCTCTCACTGTTCCAATAAACCTACCATTAAAATTATAGACTGATAATTTCTTTGTCAGTGGGCAAACGTACAAAATCAGCAGGGGATCAAATACGTTTTCCCCCACTGTATGGGATGCTGACAATTTGTTAGTCAAGTAATGTTAGAAAAAGTCTCACATTTTTTTTGTCTTTTCTTCAAGACATTTCAGTTTGCTGATGTTATCTAGCAGCTAGCTAGTTAATGAGCTAGCTTAGGCATCATAATGAGTCACATACTGGAAAAACAGAAGAGAATTCACTATGGGTCTGTCAGAACAGTTTACTGCAGAACAAGACATGGATTTGCTACAGAATTTTTCAAAGTTGCAGAAGTTGCCAACAAAAAAGATATTTGGTACAAAGTTTAAAAAAATTCCAATGAATTTAGCTGGGCTATAGTCTCAGTAAAAGCTCCAGCTGCTTGTTGTAAAGTGTGTGTGTGTATTCATGAAGATTAACAGACATATGAAGATGTTCAACAGCCCAGTCCAATAGTGTCAATCACTTCAACAATTAATACCTTTAATTATCACCAAATACCTCTTATAGAATGCATTTATCATGAGGAAAAATACCGAGGTCAATATTAAGCTCAACTGAACTTGTAAAAATGACACAATTCTTTTCCAGAAAATAATTTGTGGAGAATAAAAATATAATTTTGGCTTGTCCTCACTTTCATGGGAATGGGTAGGGTAATGGGCCAGCCACTAGATCGCTTCCGAGAAACCTGGCTTCACTTTTAAACCCTTGTTTTGATATTCAGCCATAGGTACAGACTTTGGGCTTTACATGCTGGCAAATCTTGCAGCAAAGTGGGAAAAACTGGTACAGGGTCTGCTGTGTGTGTGTGTGTGTGTGTGTGTGTGTGTACCTTGTCTGTCTGCAGACTGACAATGGCACAGGGTCTGTTGGCTCTGTCTGATGGCTGCAGTGAGAGGAAGCTCGGCCTGCATCACCCACTCCTGAGTACCATTCACCAACGGCTCTGAAGGCATAGCCACTGAGTGGTGTTTTGGAACATCTTTAGTGAGGGTGGCCAGAGACTGTTTGGCCTGGGGAGAGTAGATATTTCATTAACATCATGAACATTTTAGCTTATTGCCATAAAACAATTACATGTAACAATGGCATTTTCTGTTGATTTTATATTTATGATCTCCTAATATAAACACTTAGTGATAATGCACATACACATTAATATGAGCAGCCATTTACTGATATTGCATAAGTAAGTTAATTACATTTCAGTCTGTTTCAGGCAGGAAAATGTACCAATGCTTATAAAACAGATGTGTTAAAAATAACAGTGTCTAGTTAAGGAAAATGCATTTTGTGTTGCTTTCACCACAATCAGTATGTTAGTACATTTAGCACATGCTGTGTGTTAGTACAATTCCACACAAAGATGTAAGATGTAATTCCACACTTAAAATGTAATACTTTTTAATTCCATATTCCAAAAAAATTTTTTGGAATCAGCTATAATGGATTGTGTTCATGCATATACATGCATTTCTGGGTTTAAGTAAACTGTAGCAGGGTAAACTTCTATAGCGGTGTATGGGAGACCAGAGCAAATATCCTTTTGTCACGATTCCCCGTTGAAGCGGAGTACATTGCGCATGCATGCATGCATGCTCCCTGCTGTTTTCCGAGCTGGCTTTTGTGACACTTCAAACACGTGGACGATGTTTACATTTCTGTTTTGTCTCCTCCAATGTCTGTCATTTGTTTACCTGTCATGTGACTGCATTACTCTCAGCTGTTAGCTGTTAGGAGGATAATTCAGTGTGCTCATATACCACGCACCGTGCAGCACACGGCGTGGAATATTCATTGTGAATCTGTTTACATATGTGTTTAGATAACTTTCACAGCCTCGCTAAATAACTTCATGGTCTCTGTTTATGTCATGTTTCCTTGTTAAGTTTCGTGTTTTGTTTTGGTCACGTTAGTATGGTCTAGACGGGTTTCTCCGCTAAACCATCTAGAGCACCTGCTTGAAGTTGCCCCCCGACTAACGCAAAACGTCAGCAAAATAGTCGCAATCATTTGTGCTGTAAAAAATTTTGTTTGTGCTGCTTTCATTCAAGAGATATTAACAAATTATTTATAGGTCATCCTGGGGTCACTCAGCCCCCCCAATGCTCCAAATTAATATAGAATAGTCTCATTTGTTAGTTCTTCATTTGTGCTGATTTGTGTTGCTTTTGTTTTTAATATATTAAGCATTTAATTATGGTGTGATGGTGTCACCAGAATTACACATGCTCCAAATTAATCTGAAATGGTCTCATTTGTTTGTGCTTTGTTTGTGCTGGTTTGTGCGGTAAAATTTTTCATTTGTGTTGCTTTTGTTCAGGAGATATTAACAGATCATTTATAGGTCATCCGGGGGTCACTCAGCCCTCCCCCCCACATGCTCCAAATTAATCCAAAATAGTCTCATTCGTTTGTGCTACGTTTGTACTGGTTTGTGCTGTAAAAAATTTCATTTGTGCTGCTTTTGTTTTTAATATATTAAGCATTTAATTATGGTGTGATGACGTCACCAGAAATACACATGCTTCAAGTTCACTCCAAATAGGCTTGTTTGTTTATGCTACGTCTGTGCCGGTTTGTGCCTTAAAAAAAATCCGTTTGGGCTGCTTTTGTTCAGGAGATATTAACAGATTATTTATAGGTCATCCTGGGGTCACTCAGCCCCCCCATGCTCCAAATTAATCCGAAATAGTCTCATTCGTTTGTGATGCCTTGTGCCAACTGTCATTTTTTTTTAACAATTCAGTTGAAGTAACACTGTAAAATAAATACGACTATATATAGATCTACCCGCACTTCCTTTGCGATCGACCGCAAAGGAAGGCACCAATTGGGCACCCCTGAGATATATATACTGTATATATATATATCTCAGGGGTGCCCAATCGACCGGTCGATCGCAAAGGAAGTGCGGGTAGATCGCCATTCAAAAAAATAAAAAAGATGTTAGCATTGACGTACAGGACAGCCATTCTGAGATCTTGTCTTTTCTCTCACCATGTGTCTGACCAAATGCGCCAGCGCTAAAGGCTATCAAGCGAAATCGTGGGGAGAGGACATTTTCAGTCTTTTAAAGACTTCATTGACAAAACCCAGGTCCCAGTGTGCAAATTGATATCAGTCACCACAAACGGTGCGCCCGCAATTGTTGGCAGTGCAAATGGATTCATTGCCAAGTGCAGCGAAGACAATGCTTTCCCTGACTTCCTTAATTACCACTGCGTAATACACCAACAAGCCTTATGCGCAAAAATTATCAACATGAAGGAGATCATGGATGTGGCAACAAAGATCCCCTGTTCTATTTGAAAAAAAATTCAATATGATCAGCTCAGTTAATGCCTTTAAATGGAAAATGCACCTTCTGTCCTTCCAAAACCTCACGTCAGAGCTGGAGACACAGCGGAAAGCCACGAGCCTGGTGAGAGAAAAGACGAGATCTCAGACTGGCTGCCATGTATGTCAACACTAATATCTATTTTATTTTTTTGAATGGCGATCTACCCGCACTTCCTTTGCGATCGACCAGTCGATTGGGCACCCCTGATGTACAGATGCAGGTCATAAAATAAGAATATCATCAAAAAGTTGATTTATTTCAGTAATTCCATTCAAAAAGTGAAATTAGTATAATGTATACATTCATTACACACAGACAGATATATTTCAAGTGTTCATTCCTTTTAATTTTGATGATTATAACTGACAACTAATGAAAACCCCAAAATAAGTATCTCAGAAAATTAGAATACTGTGAAAAGGTTCAATTTTGAAGACACCTGGTGCCACACTCTAATCAGCTAATTAACTCAAAACACCTGCAAAGGCTTTAAATGGTCTCTCAGTCTAGATCTGTAGGCTACACAATCATGGGGAAGACTGCTGACTTGACAGCTGTCCAAAAGACCACCATTGACACTTTGCACAAGGAGGGCAAGACACAAAATGTCATTGCTAAAGAGGCTGGTTGTTCACAGAGCTCTGTGTCCAAGCACATTAATTGAGAGGCAAAGGGAAGAAAAAGATGTGGTAGAAAAAAGTGTACCAGCAATAGGGATAACCGCACCCTGGAGAGGATTGTGAAACAAAACCCATTCAAAAATGTGGGGGAGATCCACAAAGACTGGACTGCAGCTGGAGTCAGTGCTTCAAGAACCACCACGCACAGACGTATGCAAGACATGGGTTTCAGCTGTTGCATTCCTTTTGTCAAGCCTCTCTTGAACAAGACACGGCGTCAGATGCGTCTAAAGACAAAAAGGACTGGACTGCTGTTGAGTGGTCCAAAGACTGGACTGCTGTTGAGTGGTCCAAAGTAACTTTTGCATTTCCTTTGGAAATCAAGGTAACAGAGTCTGGAGGAAGAGTGGAGAGGCACAGAATCCACGTTTCTTTAAGTCAAGTGTAAAGTTTCCACAGTCAGTGATGGTTTGGAGTGCCATGTCACCTGCTGGTGTTAGTCCACTGTGTTTTCTGAGGTCTAAGGTTAACGCAGCCATCCACCAGAAAGTTTTAGAGCACTTCATGCTGCTGACCAACTTTATGGAGATGCAAATTTCATTTTCCTACAGGACTTTTTACACCTGCACACAGTGGCAAAGCTACCAGTACCTGGTTTAAGGACCATGGTATCCCGTTCTTAATTGGCCAGCAAACTCACCTGACCTTAACCCTATAGAAAATCTATGGGGTATTGTGAAGAGGAAGATGCGATACGCCAGACCCAACAATGCAGAAGAGCTGAAGGCCACTATCAGAGCAACCTGGACTCTCATAACACCTGAGCAGTGCCACAGACTGATCGACTCCATGCCACGCTGCATTGCTGCAGTAATTCAGGCAAAAGGAGCCCCAACTGAGTATTGAGTGCTGTACATGCTCATACTTTTCATCTTCATACTTTTCAGTTGCCAAACATTTCTAAAAATCCTTTTTTTGTATTAGTCTTAAGTAATATTCTAATTCTCTGAGATACTGATTTTGGGGTTTTCATTAGTTTTCAGTTATAATCATCAAATTAAAAGGAATGAACACTTGAAATATATCAGTCTGTGTGTAATGAATGTATATATTATACATGTACCACATTGGGGCCACATTGGGGCGGCTGTGGCTCAGTCGATAGAGCGGGTTGTCCACTAATCGTAGGGTTGGCGATTCGATTCTCGGCCTGGATGACTCCACATGCCGAAGTGTCCTTGGGCAAGACACTGAACCCCAAGTTACTCCCGATGGCAAGTTAGCGTGGCAGCTCTGCTACCATTGGTGTATGAATGGGTGAATGAGACCCAGTGTAAAGCACTTTGGATAAAAGCGCTATATAAGTGCGCCATTTACCATTTACATTATACTAGTTTCTCTTTTTGAATGGAATTACTGAAATAAATCAACTTTTTGATGATATTCTAATTTTATGACCTGCACCTGTATATATATTGTCGTTTTTATTTTACAATGCTACTTCAACTGTATTGTTAAAACAAAGACAGTCGGCACAAAGCAGCACAGACGAATGAGACTATTTCAGATTAATTTGGTGCATGTGGGGGGGGGGCTGAGTGACCTCAGAATGACATATAAATATTATGTTAATATCTCTTGAACGAAAGCAGCACAAACGGAAATTTTTAAGGCACAAACCGGCACAAACGCAAAATAAACAAACAAGCGTATTTGGAGTGAACTTGAAGCATGTGTATTTCTGGTGACGTAATCGCACCATAATTAAATGCTTAATATATTAAAAAGAAAAGCAGCACAAACGGAAAATTTTTACAGCACAAACCAGCACAAATGCTTGAGACTATTTCGGATTAATTTGGAGCATGTGGAGGGCTGAGTGACCTCAGGATGACCTATAAATGATCTGTTAATATCTCCTGAACGAAAGCAGAACAAACGAAAATTTTTACAGCACAAACCATCACAAAAGAAGCACAAACGATTGCGACTATTTTGCTGATATTTTGTGTTGGTGGGGGGGCAACATCACGTGCTTCCTGCATAGTGTACCGACCCCGCTAGCTTGTGACCCCGACATCGCTTTCTGCCTTGCCCATTTTGACTCTGTTTGTTGATCGCCTGTCCCTCGCCTGTTTCTGGATACCCTGTTCGGATTACATGTTTGGATATACTGCTGATCTCTCTTATAATAAAAACAGTTCAACTGCATTTGTGTCCAGCCATATCTCTCCGCGTCACGAGACGTGAAACCTTTATGCATTATCATTTGCTCCAAAAATGAAAGAAAAAATATATCCAGTATTTCCTTCCCATGACTTTCCAAGAGAGGAAAAAAAATAGAGATGGATTAAAGCAGTGTTGAGCAGTGTTGCCAGTTTAGAGATTTTTCTGATCCCTTTAGCAACTTTTTTTGTTTGCAAAAAAGTGCCTAGAAACAAATCTAGCGACTTTTTTTACAAACCTTAGCAACTTTTCAAACTCACAGCACAGACAGAGATGAAGTTGGTATGGAGCAGAACTGGTGAACCAAGCGTCTCTAAAACACTGATAAACCACACACACTCTGTGCAAGACAGTCACACAGCTTTACCATTTCAAACAGCAACGAGCCAAATAAAACCTAAATCTTCTTTACATTGTCAGTTAGTTTGCATTTTTAAGACTTTTGAAACCTGAATTTAAGACATTTTAATGCTAATTAAGTCCTTATTTAAGCATTAAAGAATTGAAGACATTTTAAGACTTTATAAGGACCCGCGAACACCTGGAATAACACAAGGATGTGGTGTTTATATTTTTCCTCCTATAATTATCCTAACATGTCATTTGTTTGTATGCTAAAATTCTAAAATGCTCACAAAATAAACAAACAATTGCATGAAATCCAGGTGACGTTTATTAAAATCATTTAAACATTTGACAGATGTAAAAATTGGAGTTGTTGCATTGTCTTACGAATCTTTTTGCCATCTAGGAAGATAGGAGTCCCACTGCCTTCCATTTGAAAAGCTGTAAAATAACAAAAATACTTTTGGTTAGTTGTTAGCTACAACATATGGACAAATAACTTTGGGCTTTAATGGAGAAATTGCATTACAGAATCCCAAATTGTGTAATTTTGGAAATGTTACCTCCACTTTCCCAATGTACAAAATGGCACTGTAGACTCAACAGGAAAATCTAGCTAACTTGCGAATATTTATTTTAGCCAATGACTGTCTGCACTTGTTAACCAGCATTAACATTCATCAAATACATGAAGAAACACAGCCCTAACCCATCCTCCTAATGCAAATTACTACAACTTGCCTTGTCCAAAACACTTACTAAATGTAGTTAACGTTAACCCACTCTCATGTTGACTAGCTGCAATGCTAAGTTATCTCTCAAAAAGGGAATGGGATTGTCTAACATTACCATGAGCTGTCTGCTAAAATAATGTTATCAACTGAGGTGAGTGTCTAGGTTAGCATCACGCATCACTCATTGGTGACAGCATCCATGTAGCAAACCCTAAGTCAGAGCCTCAGATAAGATGCAAACCCAGACAATTATAGAATAACCACTGTCCACATTTCACAGCCAACATAAACATATAACACTAGTTAACATAAACATATAACACTGAGGAAGCAGAACATGATATTCACTTTTGAAGCCATCATGATAGGTAAAGTTAGTTATCCCTTGCTGACTTTTCCAATTAATATATTTTTTTGGAGAGCTCCCTGCCTAAATATCACAAACTAGGCAAGGCATATTCAGCAGCATGAACACTAAATAGTGATGAAAGCTAACTTACCTGTGGTCATATGGTTTCTTCACCTCAGGACTCCGCAGTCGCAATGAAAATGGTCAAAGAATGAACATTCACATTGAAGCGAGTTCAGAGTTGGATGATGACCTTGGCAGCCAGTCCACACCGTGATTGGACAATAAGTTAACACATTTTTTGGTCCATTTACATCAAGCATAGCCCCACTCTTGAGCTCTGATGGCAGCACTCTCATAACCTAGAAGTAGAAGATACTGGAGCTCTGGGCTGAACACTTTGTTGGTGTCCTAAACAGACCCTCTTCCATCAATGATGAAACTATCAACAGCCTACCCCAGGTGGAGATCAACGAGAGATTGGCTGACCTTCCATCAGTGCTGGAAACTCACAAAGCCATTGAGCTCCTGGTTAGTGGGAAATCTCCGGGAGCATACTCCATTCCAGCGGAAATCTACAAGTGTGGTGGGCCTAAGCTAGTGCAAAGACTAACAGAGATGTTTTGTGGGATGTGGAAGCAGAAACGTATACCCCAGGAATTCAAAGATGCACCCATCATCCACATTTACAAATACAAAGGAAATCGCCAATCCCACGACAACCACAGAGGAATATCTCTACTATGTATCACAGGAAAGGTCCTTGCCTTCTGGATTCTGCTGAATAGACTCACAGAGCACCTTGATCATGGCTTATTGCCAGAAAGTCAGCGTGGTTTCAGAAAGAAGAGAAGCACCATTGACAAGATCGTTGCTGCCAGGCAGATGCAAGAAATGTGTCAGGAACAAAATGTCCAGCTATACATCACCTTCGAAGACCTGACAAAGATGTTCGACACCATCAGCCGGGAAGGCCTTTGGAAAATCATGGCCAAATTTGGATGTCCGGAAGTCTTCATTGAAATACCATCTGGATGGAAAGTTGTTTAACCTGAGGAGGCTTCAAGCCAAGACCAAAGTCCAAGTTGAATACATTCGGGACTTTTTGTTTGCAGATGGCTGTGCCCTCAACTCCAGCACAGAGGCAGGCATGCAATATAACATGGACCTCTTTTCCACAGTGTGCACCAACTTCGGACTAACCATCTCCACCAACAAGACAGAGGTTCTGCATCAGCCAGACTACTGTATCTGGAAAAGACGATCTGGAACCATTCATCACTGTCAGTAGCCAAAAGCTCAAAAATGTGGACAGATTCACATACCTCGGCAGCACCCTATCACAAGCAGTCCACATAGACAAAGAGGTCAACTCCAGGATTGCCAAAGCCAGTGTAGCATTTGGCAGACTCCGCTCAAATGTCTGGGATAGGAGAGGCATTAAGCTTGCTACCAAACTCAAAATCTACTCAGCAGTTGTTCTACCCACCCTCCTCTATGCTTGTGAGACATGGACTGTGTATAGCCGCCACGTTAAAAAAACTCAACCATCTTCAGCAACCTGCATATCCATGTCCAGACTCTTCCAGGCCCGGATTGGACTGATCACCCATCTCCGGACCCACCTCCCAAGTGAATATATGACATAAATGGTCCTCATCAACACCGATGGACGAACATCATCAACACATATTGGTCACTTGTGTTATTTTTTTTTCTTCTTTTAAGACATTTATTGGAGAATTTAACACATGTTTGAAATAGTAATAACACAAAAAGTGTGTAGGCTATTAACATATCCTTTCTGAGAGTGTAAATAATACACATTTAATAAAACCTAATGCAAAAAACTCCACAAAAAAACAACAAAAAAACAAAAAACAAAAACAAAACACTGTAATACAGAAAAAAGTAACTGAATAACTGAATAAGGCAAAAACTCAAATATCATTGTCATCTACAAGTTTTAGTTTTAAATTTAATTATCATGTAGCTGGATCACAAACTTTAGTGAGAAGAAGAACTGGATTGTTTGATAACAGTTAAAGGTAAGAGTATGACATGTACAATTAGGTTCCTTAAAATCAGATAAAAATGTCTTAGAAATGTCCCTTCCCTTCGCTTTATGTTGCAATATTATGCAACTGGTTATAAAATATTACTGTGTAATGATTAGGAATGAAACAATTCTGTTAATGGTATCAGTCAAATACCATGCCCATGTGCTCATGCTCATACTCATAATAGATGCCCTGTTACCAACAACAGATACTAGGTGATATCATACTATTGAGAAGTTTGTAAGTGAACAAAAATATTGGAACATGTGACAGGCAGGTGTTTCTTCTTATGCAGGTGTATCCTGTTAGATTGATTGTTTAAATAGTAAATATTTCTGAGCATTTACTCTTGGTTTTAGCTTTTAGTTTCAACTGTGAAGACTTAAATTCTTGTTAAAAACGATAAGCCAACATGAAGCTCAGAGAGCTGTCCATAGGAGAACAGCAATCAATTTTGAAGCTGAGAAAAGAGGAAGAATCAATCAGAAAGATTGCACAAACATTGGGCATAGCCAGTACAACAATATGGAATGTCCTGAAAAAGAAAGAAACCACTGTTGTAGTGAGCAACATACACTGAATGGGTTGGCCAAGGGAAACATCAACAACAGCTGATGACAGACACATTGTGAGAGCTGTGAAGAAAAACCCCAAAACAACAATCAGTGACACCAACCTCCTTCACAGGACAGAAGTAAAGGTATCACAATACCTTCAAAAGTGTTTCATAGGACATTTAATTTGTAGAGTGGGACACATACTCTGTTCACATCAGGGGTAATTTTAAAACAATTGATTAGACATTTTTATTTATGTTTTAATGCACTATGTCAGAATTTCAATTTCCAAAGATTACATATGGCAATATGACCGTAAGATTCTAGAAATTGTTGTAATAATTTTTAGAAGCTTGTCATAGTCACGATTTTCCATCGAGCTAGCGCTGTAGCATGCTGCATGCTCAGAAACACAAAGTGCGAGCTCGTTGCACAAGCCGATACGCGAGCTCTTAGCGAACTCACAGTTTTGGGACTTCAGTGACACTGACTTTGCTTACTTTCAACATGGTCTTTTGTTATGGTTTATGTACTGTCTCCGCCCTTGTATTGTCATTGTTTGTTTTCAGCTGTCTTGTTTTTAACCCCTGATTACGTTTGTCATTTAAACCCGTCTTGTCTCTTTGTACTTCGCGTAGTATTGAATGTTATCACCATACCAAGTGGTTGTACATTGTTCCGCGTTTTGATGTTCATTGTTCATTGATCTAGTTGCTTGTTACTCATTCTCGATTCTTGCCTTGCCTTGTTTATGACTGTTTGTAGATCATCTGACCCTTTGCTTGTTTTTTTTCGACCATGCTATTGTCTCATGATTTGGATTTGTCTGCCTGCCTCTCTTTATTAAAAATTATTTTCTGCACTTTCATCCATCCAAACTACTTTACGAGGAATATGTGACAGTCACTGGCTAGTTGTCATAACTAGAAATTAATTGGTTATGTGCTGCATTTAGAACAACAGCATTTGTACCATTGATATCATTCTAAAATCCAAAAAACTCAGCCAAAACCTCAGAAAAAAGAGTTGAGAACCTCCATAAGTCCCATTCCATTTCAGGAGCAATTTCCTAACAACTGAACACACTATAAGCATTTATACAATCAATTGTATGCAAATCGTAAACTCTTGGGGCCACACAGACATTATGTCATTCAGGAAAGAGGCACAAATTAATGAATGGTGAATAAAATGTTGAAAAGTTCACCTGAACTCCAATACAAAAACAAAGGAACTGGTGAAGGAGTTGGAAGTATGTAGAGTGCACCTGGAAAGTATTCACAGCGCTTCACTTTTTCCATATTTTGTTATGTTATATGCCTTATTCAAAATGGATTAAATTCATTATTTTCCTTAAAATTCTACAAACAATGCTGTATTGTACCATAATGACAACATGAAAGAAGTTTGTTTGAAATCTTTGCAAATTTATTTAAAAAATAAAATAAAAGCACATGTACACATGTACAGGTATTCCCAGCCTTTGGTCAATACTTTGTTGAAGCACCTTTGGCGCCAATTACAGCCTCAAGTCTTTTTGAGAATGATGCTATAAGTCTGTCACACATATTTTTGGACAGTTTCTGCAAATTCTTCTTTGCAGGACCTCTCAAGCTCCATCAGGTTGGATGGGGAGCGTCGGTGCACAGCCATTTTCAGATCTCTCTAGAGATGTTCAATCGGGTTCAAATCTGGGCTCTGGCTGGGCCACTCAAGGACATTCACAGAGATGGATGGTCTTCTGGAAGGTTCTCCTCTCTCCACAGAGACACACTGGAGCTCTGTCAGAGTGACCATCAGGGTTTTGGTCACCTCCCTGACTAAGACCCCTTTCCCCTGATAGCTCAGGGAGAGTCCTGGTGGTTCCAAACTTCTTCCATTTACGGATGATGGAGGCCACTGTGCTCATTCGCACCTTCAGTGCTGCAGAAATGGTTCTGTACCCTTCCCAAGATCTGTGCCTCGATCCTGTCTCAGCGGTCTACAGACAGTTCCTTGGACTTCACGACTTGGTTTGTGCTCTGACATGCATTGTTAACTGTGGGACCTTATATACACAGGTATGTGCTAAAGTTCATTGAGGGAACCATGAATGCCAACATGTACCGTTTCATACTAAAGCAGAGCATGGCTGCAGGGCAGTATTCCAGCATGATTACAAGCCCAAACACACCTCCAAGACCACCACTGCCTTGCTAAAGTAGCTGAGGGTGTAGGTGATGGATGGGCCAAGCATGTCTCCAGACCTAAACCATATTGAGCATCTGTGGGGCATCCTCAAACGGAAGGTCTCTAACATCCACCAGCACCATGATGCCATTATGGAGGAGTGGAAGAGGACTCCAGTGGCAACCTGTGAAGCTCTGGTGAACTCCCTGCCCAAGAGGGTTAAGGCAGTGCTGGAAAATAATGGTGCCACACAAAATATTGACACTTTGGGCCCAATTTGGACATTTTCACTTTTGTTGCCAGTGGTTTAGACATTAATGTCTGTGTGTTGAGTATTTTGAGGGGACAGTAAATTTACACTGTTACACAAGCTGTACACTCACTACTTTACATTGTAGCAAAGCGTCATTTCTTCAGTGTTGTACCATGAAAAGATATCATCAAATATTTACACAAATCTGAGGGGTGTACTCACTTTCGTGAGATACTGTATGCATATATGTATCCCTAGTTTTAATAAGAAGCATTAATTGATACATCACTAGTTTTTATAATTGCAATTAGGTGATTATCAGTGGCAGCAAATACATAGGGGCACAGCAGAGCCATTCATGTTAATATTCATAAAATCCTCATTTGCAATACATTTTAAATTCTGATGAAATACTAATTACCTGTCACCGATGATTTTTTTTTTTCTAATTGACAGATCTAAGCGTATTCTCCAATGATTTAGTTATGTTTCCAGATGTTTTGCAGTTGTGTAGTTAGATTCATACAGCCACCTCTGAAAGTATGGGAATGGTAAGGCCTATTCTTTTGTTTTTGCCATACATTGAATACTTTTGGGTTTGAGATCAAAAGAGGACAGTGACTATGTTTACAGCAGTAATGTAATTGTTGACCTTACTCTGATTAAGATAATATTGTGATTAAGGTGTTTACATGAGTCGCTTTTAGAATACTCCTGTCATGTACCCATTTTACATGTAAAAGAACATAATTAGATTAACGGAACACATCATTACATCACCGCGCCACGCCGTCTGACGTCCCTCCAGAATTTCATGTATCAACAAACAGTTGGTCTTCGTTATTCAATTCAATTTTATTTGTATAGCGCTTTTTACAATAGACATTGTCTCAAAGCAGCTTTACAGGAATATAAACACAGTACACACACAGTAAAGGTGAGAAATTATCCCAACTGAGCAAGACACTGAGTGGCGACAATGGCAAGGAAAAACTCCCTAAGATGTTTAAGAGGAAGAAACCTTGAGAGGAACCAGACTCAGAAGGGAACCCATACTCATCTGGGTAACAACAGATATTCTTAAAGAGACAATTATTGATCTATATGTAATCTGTTTGGTTTAGAAAAAAGCCTTTGTCCCAGCATTCTGGATTTGGAGTAGATGAGAGCTCCATCCAGAAATAGGACCTCAAAGTAGGACCTGCTATTGTACCGTATATAGATTTGGATGTTTTTATTGAATTGTTTTACGAATGCTTTAAGTGCAGTTAATTATTTGTCGTGCTGTACGTGCTAATAAACAACTATTTGAAGCCGTGGGCTGCGTCTCAAACCGTGTACTTACCATCTATATAGTAGCTGAGATATATGTATTTTTCCCCACTACAGGCCTATAGTAAAAGTTTGGGACGCAGCCGTACTCTCTTGTTCACTGTAAAACGTAAAACTGCCGTGTGTGATCGTGTCCTGTTGCAAAATGTGGTGAAAACTCTCACATGACGTTAATAATGTGATTAAGGTGTTTACATGTCTGTAATACACGTCCATAATACGACTAAAACAGGAGTACTCCATCTGTCTTTATTTGATTAGTGTTTACTTTGAGTATGACCTTAATCAGATTAAGGTAATTAAAAATTGCTGTTTACATGGTAGTTTCTTAATCAAAGTATTGTCTTAATTGGGTTAATAGTGGATTCTTCTTGTCCATGTTAACACACTGTTTAATACAATATATCAGAATTTCTAGATATTTATCTAGATGTGTTAAACAACTTAGAACATGGCACCTAATATTTAGGTGAGAAAAAGTATGGGAATAGATAATATAAAGTAAATTAAAGTAAATAACAGTTAATATTTGGTTGCATAGCCCATGCTTGTGTCATGATTCCCTCTTGAAGCAGCGTGCTCTAAGCGTGAATGTGAGTGCACCTGCTTTTCCGATGTTGACATTGTTGACATTTCAACACGTGTATTTGTTTATATTTCTGTCATGTCTCCTCCTCGTTTCTGTCATTGGCGCTGATTATGTTTGCTTGGCGTGGAATATTAGATTAGATTGAAATCGAATAGTAGATTAGTTTAGAGTTCCTTGTGATAGATAGCCATAGTTCATGTCATGTTTCCTGTCATGTTTCATGTCATAATCTGTTTGTTTAGTTCACACTGGTTATCCGCTCCAGTATCTCGTTACTGGTTATGTTTCATGTTTAGTGTATCGACCCTTTATCACCTGACCTAGATTCCTGCCTAGCCCGTTCATGGCTGTTTGCCAATCGCCTGACCCTCGCACGTTTTTGGATTACTCTTATGGATTACGTTTATGGATTTACTGCCTGTCTTCCTCTGAAATAAAACTGTCCGAACTGCGATTGCATCTGTCTGAACTTCCTCATGTCACGAGACGTGACAGCTTGCAATAACGGCATCAGGCCCTTGACTCATTGATATCATCAAACTGTTGAATTATTCTTTTCTGATTCTTTTCCAAGCTTGACATAGCTTCTTTCAGTTTTTGTGTGTTTTGGGGTTTCCCCCTTCAGATTCCTCTTCAAGAGGTGACTGTTTTTTCTTTTATTTCTCTATATGCTACCTCTTGTTAAAATTATATAATTAAAAAAATGGTATTAGCTTCCACTGTAATGATCATGATAGTTGTTTGTTTGAGCAAAGGTTGATTTAGAAAAGTCAAATGCTGTGTCTACAACTGACACGTAAACGATGACTCATATTCATGAATTGCTTGATTGGTTAGGCACAGCTCACTTTTATTTGACACTAGACTTAGCCAAGGTATTGGAGCCTGCCCAATTGGAACCTGCCCAAGACCCAAGACCACAAAGGGGTGAGACAGTTCCTGGGGCTGGCTGGATATTATCAGACATTCCTCACTATTAGTGAGCTCACTTGTGTCAGATCCGATCAAGTGGACAGAGCCATTCAAATGGGCTTTCTGCCAGGTAAAAGTATTTTGGGTTTTTTTTGGAGGGGGAGCCTGCTATTGCATTCTCAAAACTTTCCTGTGGCTGGGGCCATTTTGTTCCAGATGATGGAGGTGGAGAAGTGCCCTGAGCATACATCAGTCTCCAGCTTTCAGTACAACTTACTGGGGCACCCTTTAGCCCCTGTTCTGATCACGCCCCAGTCAAATGGCTCCACTGCATGAATTATGCCAACACACAAATAACTAATTGGTATCTGGCACTTCAGCCATTCATATTTGAGGTGGTCCACAGGTGGGGCGCCACAGATGGTGGTGGAGTATTACCTCTCCTGCTGGTGGAGGTGAGTGAGCTGCAGGTCGGAGGGCTCTGCAGCCTGAGTCAGTCGATGGGGATATGTGGCAGTGGGGCATGGTCATGGGCTTAACCACGCACTCTTTGGTGGGATCGTGACCCCCCCAATGTTGAGGAAATATCAATTTGTCCCCTCCAATATACAGGAGAAAATATTTTCTATATGTTCCGCTTTAATTTTCCCTCCCAACAGATCTGTCTTTTCTTCATCTATTCTATTTAGTTTGTTTATCTATTTATTTATGTAAATTCTTTTTAAATATATTGAAATTTGATAAGGAAAATTGCTGGAGGCTCCTGCGCTTTTGCGCTTTTTGGTCATATAATATACTTTAACTTATTTTACTGCTTATCTTTGCTTATAATTTGAATTGTTTGGCACGTTAAAATGTCTGGAAAGAATACGAAAACCCGAGGTGGCATTCAAACACGGCTGAGGCCAAGTGCGCGTGCCGTGAGTGCTTCCTCCTCTTCCCCTGAATCCGCGTTGCTGAGCGGTGACTTTGATCTCGCTGCACTCAAGCTTGAGCTGTTGGCTTCATTGAGGAAGGATACCGCTGATATTTTTAAGATGGAGCTCCAGGAGATTCTCAAGGAAGCACTGTCTGCTATCCAGCTTGACCTGCAGGCTGTAAAAACACAGCAGGTTGATGATTAAGTTGCTACCGAGGCCGCAATATCAGTACTGAAAAGTACTGTGGGGGAAATGGAGCACGCACTTACACATGACATAGCACACATTGAGTGTGTGCACTATTGAGTCTCTCACTGCGACCGTGACTCAATTACAGAATAAATGTGAGGATTTGGAGACGAGGTCGCAGCGCAGTAACAATCGAATAATGGGAGTTCCAGAAGGTTCTGATACATGTACAACTGCTGCTGTAGTGGCCTTGTTAAAAGAGGCGTTTGGTCTGGAGAAGGAGCCGGTTTTGGACCATTCCACTGGACCCTTCAGCCGAAGCCCAAGCCTGATGAACAACCACGAGCAATTGTGTGCAGATTCCACTATCACAGTGACTGTGTTGATATTATATGCCGTGCGAGAGAGCTCCAGTGGATTAAAGTGAGGAATTTGATCTCCGTTTTCCCTGACTACACACACAAGATAGCCCGGGCACGAGCTGCATTTAATGAGGTTCGGCGTTGTATTAAAGATCATAGGTTATATTTCCCTTGAGTCTTATGCCAGCTGTTGGGTTTTATAATATTTATACAACCAGCAATAGTTAGTGTAGCCATTATGTGCCGGGGTGATG
>JAFFST010048310.1:93406-104305 GCA_022414735.1 Noturus placidus | reverse complement strand
AATTATACACTTGGTTTCGCCCATACTCAACACAAGGTCGTTGATGTATTTTAGCAGCTTCCCCATGCTGTGGGAGCTTCTATCACTCAGAAACCACGTGAATTTAAACAGTAACTGTCATCCTAAACCTATTATCTAAATATGCACATTTTCAGTATGAAATTTTGCAAGTTAGCGCTTGGACCCCCCCATTGTCCGTAACATGGTTATGCCCTTGGGCATGGTTGAGCATCAGCTGTAGACGGTGAGTAGGTGGGTTGAACCGGCAGATAATGTGTCACGATTTACAACTGTTTTTGATACCACCCGTCTACTTATGTGTATTTTTGTGCTTTCAGTGACTCCTGTAACATGTAAACACACACACACACAAATGTGTTGAAAAACATATTCAGCTCGTTGGCTCTGTCCAAGCTACCACCAACTGTCAACAGCAACTGTCAACTGGTTTCACCTTGAATCCAGTGATATCCTTCATGCTAGCACATACCTCCTTTACATTATTCTGTTGAAACCTACCCTCCAGTTTCCTTCTGTAGGCTTCATTGTTCTCCCTCAGCCTCACCTTCAAATTTTTCTGCACCTTCCTCATCTGTTCTTTGTCCCAATGTCTGAAGGCATGCTTCTTCTTGTTCAGCAGTTCCTTATTATTGTAGGAAAACAGTGAGGGCTTGTACCATCTTCTCTTTTCTTTATTTCCGAGTCCAACTTTACATCCTCTGTATGGTTTGTTTATTTGTTCAGGAATGTTTAAACACATGAAGGATAAATATGCTAACTTGCAAAGTGCAGACAACTGGTCATGGCTGTAAGTGAAGTGACCATTTCCTTCTCCATGGCTTTCCATTCAGAATGTATAGTGTAAATAAATAAGTAAAAAACGATGTGCCCAAACAAGCTAAATATTACAAAAAACAAAGTAGAAGAATTTCAAGAAATCATAGTAGTAGATAAGTAGAAAAACCAAATATATTTAGGGAAAAAGTGCCCCTAATGTAGAGATGAGAGCTGCTGTAACGACTGCCACTAGCATGGCACTGTCTTATCGTCTTTTTTTTAAAAAAAAAAAGCAATAATGTGATCATATATGATCATAATGGATTTGTTTATGCAACAATCATGATATTGTGTGATAGATACACTCACTGGTCACTTTAATAGGGGTTGGAGGTGGTGGTGGGGGGTATGAACCTTGAGATGGATGGGCTAAATCATGGGAACAGGCTCACTGAAACTTGACAGTTGACAATAAAAAAAATCACCTGATCTTTTTCCAGTCTTCAATTGTCAAGTTTGGGTGAGTCTGTGCTGATGATAGTCTCAGATTAGCCTCATGTAGCCTCAGATTAGCAGTTTCTGAAATACTCAAGACAGCCTGGTACCAGCAACCATGGTATGATCAAAGTCAAAGAAATTACACTTTTTTTCATTATGATGTTTGATGTGAATGTTACCTGTAGCTCTTGCACTGTATCTGCACAATATTTTGCATTGAGCTACTGAAACATGATTAGCTGATTAGATAACTGCCTGAATGTGCAGGTGTACAGGTATTCCTAATAAAGTAGATGTTGAAAATATATTATATAATATCCTGGAAAATCAAGAAACTTTACATCTGTGTATAATGGTGGGAGCTTGTCATGAATATTATTGGGAAAATAAATTGTAGGTTGGGTAGAGAGAATCTTTAAGCAGAGAAATAATGTTCTTAATATGCTATGAACAGCTTTCAGGCACTCCACAGTGCTCATTGTCACGATGTGGTTTAACGAGCCGGAAACAAGCGCAGACTGGCTTTTGCATATTTATTGGGGTGATGCTCAAAACAGCACAAATAAAGACACTACGAATACTCTACCCTGAAACAGTGACTAGAAACAAAAACACTCAAGGTAATAAACATGAAACAAAACCTAACCCTCAGACTGACGTCAGACAAAGTGACACAGAGACAGGAGTCTACACATCGAAAGACAAAGGCTAAGTGCAAAACCAGGACTATATATACCCACACCAGTGCTCATTAACACAACAAGAAGCAGGTGCAAGAAGACATGTGACTAGTAGTAAACCCATGTGACATCAAGGGGGCAATGGATGCTGGGACATGGAGTCTACCGGGACACTGGGGTGGAGACACACAAAACGTGAACACAGTCCAGGTGCTACGAACAGTCATTGTAATAGTACAGCCACCAGATGGCGCCATAACCGGCCAAGGTGCAGTGCCGCACCTGGCCACGAGGGGGGAACCGTGACACTCAGTGTGTCTGTGTGTGCACTTTATTTTAAATAAGCAGTGGCCATGTGTCTACAGCGGAGTACTGAATATTGGAAGAGCTTTATTTGGAAACCAGAGACCATCTCATCTCTGTCATTGTCAAGAGAAATGGTAAGGTGTGTGTGTGTGGTGTGTGTGTGTGTGTGTGTGTGTGTGTGTGTGTGTGTGTGCGTGTGTGTGTGTGCGTGCATGTGTGTGCGTGTGTGTGTGTGTGTCTGTGTTCCTTACCATGGTTAGCTCAGCTTCCAGCTCTTTAATTCTGTTCTCCTTCATGTCAATCTGTAAGTGTAGGAGGCAAGCGTGCTCTGTGGCCTCTTTGGTCTGCCTGCGCATGTCCCACTTCTCCCTCTCCAGCAGGTCTTTCTCCTTTGCCAGAGACTTCACCGCATTATCGCTCTCCTACACAAACACACACACACACCCACACACACATGCGCGCACACACACACACACACACACACACACACACACACACACACTTTCATAACAACCGAGGAAGCTTCATGAATACTTTCAAACAGACTTCCTTTGGCATAAGGTTGGCATACCAGCTGAGTAGAAGTGATGCAAATTTTTGGGGACATTAAAGTTACAGTTCCATTTATAAGGCACTTTTCTAGATACTCAAAGTGCTTTACATAGTGTGGGGGAAGAAATCTCTTCAACCACCACTATAGTTAGCATCCACCTGGATAATGCGATGGCAGCCATAGTGTGCAGAAACGCCCACCACACACCAGCTATTAGTGGAGAGGAGGGATTTATGTAGCCAATTCAGGGTTGGGGATTATTGATATGAAGTTGTTATGGCACTTTCCAGGCTGACATACACTGATAAGCCATAACATTAAAACCATTTTCCTAATATTGTATAGGTCCTCCGTGTGCCACAAAAACAGCTGTCAAGGCATGGACCCTACAAAATCTCTGAAGGTGTGCGAGACGGGGTGTCCATGGATCTGACTTGCCCAGCACATCCCACATATGCTCAATCAATCTGAGGAATTTGGAGGACATGTCAACACTCTTTGTCTTGTTCTTTAAAACATTACCATTACAGAATACTGTTGCCCTGAAGGGGTGTACTTGGTCTGCAACAATGTTTAGGTAGGTGGTATGTGTCATTGTAACATCCACATGAATGCCAGCACCGAAGGTTTCCCAGCAGAAACATTACACTTACAGAAACAGCATTACACTTCCTCCACCAGCTTGCCTTCTTCCCATAGTGGATCCTAGTGCCATCTGTGCCATCTGTGCATCGTGCAATCCACATGATGTAAAAGTTAATGTGATCAGACCAGGCCACCTTCTTCTATTGCAACATGGTATACATCTGATGCCCATTGTAATCACGTTTGGCAGTGGACATGGGGCAGCATGGGCACTCTGACTGTTCATAGACAGCATTAACATTCAGCAATATATAGTAGCTCTTCTGTGGGATCAGACAAGACAGGTCACTCCACAAATGCATCATTGAGCCTTGGACACCTATGACCCTGTCAATGGTTCACTGGTTGTCCTTCCTTGGACCACTTTTGGTAGGTACTAACCACTGCACACTGGGAACACCATATAAGATCTGCCATTTCAGAGACCATTTTAGAGACCAGCTGTCTAGCCATCACAATTTGGTCCTTGTTAAAGGAATTGACTATTTACTTTCTGCCTAACGTATTCAGCCCCTTGACAGGTGGAATACTTTGTTAATCTTATTCAATATTATTCACATTTAATTTTATGGCTGATCAGTGTATAATGTGGCATCATAACAACTGATTGTATAGTTTAGTGTATTTTCAGTAATGTATAAGTAATATGAGAGTAAAAAGATGGGGTTTTTTTCTGCTATCAGAAGACTGTGGTGAATAATGAGATTTAATTAGGCTAATGGGTGTAATGAGTGACACTGACCTTTCTGTGCTGGTCGTAGTTCCTGATGAAGTCTCGAAGCTGTTCTTCGTGGCTCTCTAATGTAGTGTACAGCTGCTGCATCTGGTTCACTAAGTCAATCTTCTCCGCCTTTAACCTCGAACGGTCGCATTTCATAGCTACACATCCACACACACACACACACACACACACACACACAGACCCCCACACCCACACACACACACACACACACACACACACACACATACACACATGCATACACATTGTATTTTTTTAAACATTGTTTTCATTCTTTTTTCTAAAAGCAACTGCCATTTTTTGACCCTCAGGTTAAAGTGTAAAAATGCACTCATTCTTTCTTTTAATCCTGTATTTCAGTGTGAAATAAATGCTAAATTTGATCAGTAGATTATAATGCAATTTTAAAGTACAATATGTAGTACACCCTCAGGGATATCTACAGACCAAGCATGATTTGTTCATTAATGTAAAAGGAATTTCTGCAGAGTCCTAGGTTAAAAAAGTGCACCTAAGTAACACAAACGGATATAAATATATTTATTTACAACAAAGCTATATAATTCAGAAGACATTAGACATTATCATTTTAAATTGCTATAAAATTATAAAATAACCTAACCCCCCCCCACCACCAAAAACAAAACAAAACAAAAAAGCAAAACAAAACAAAAAAACAAAACTGTACCTAAATATAAGAGCTCAGATATGCAACAGAATTCTCAGCTGGCTAGAGCAGGAGGACAAGGTACAAAGAGCTCTTCTGTTGTTGGAAAAAAGCCCACACACACACACACACACACACACACACACACACACACACACACACAATTCAGACTTATCATGCACTCAGTTATGAATTTTGTCAGAGTACAGTCTAGTCCGCATTATGAACATGAAAAGAAAGATACAAAATAAATAACAACATAAAATGAAGATAACAAGTGGGGCACAGCTTGTGAACAGGCAAGGCAGGCAACTGCTTGGGGCACCAGGCCTGACAGTGTCATATGAAGGAAGTAACTCTAGACTTCATTTTCCATCAGCCACTGCACTGTACTACTAATATGTCACATGACCACCTGCACCTGAATCACGTTTCTGGTAACAAGCACGCTTATATATAGCCATTGTTTGCACTGCTTCCCTGTCTTACGTTTGTCTTAGACTACCGTTGTCCATGTTACCATGTTTTTATGTTACCAGGTCCTGTTAGTTTATGTTTAGTCCTTGCCACTCTGTTGCCACTGTCAAAGTATCGTTTGTTTTGTTGGTTTATTTAATAAAACATTTCAAATCTGCGATTTCTTCTGCATCTACCTTTGAAACGTGACAGACAGCAATGTCTGAAAATGTGATAGATATAAAGGAGATAGTGACAGCATTTGCAATAACCAAGGCCTGTAGGCAGCATTTGTTGAGCAGTAATGTAATTATTGACCTGACTCTGATTAAGATAATAATGTGATTAAGGTGTTTACATGAGTCACTTTTAGAATACTCCTGTCATGTACCCGTTTTACATGTTATAGGTCATAATTAGATTAAGAGCCCGCGTCATTACATCACCGCGCCACGCCGTCCGACGTCCCTCCAGAATTTCATGTATCAACATACAATTCGTCTTCGTTATGGTACAGTGTACAGTTTTGTGTGTTTTTGTTTATTTTTTTTTACGAACGCTTTAAGTGCAGTTAATTATTTGTCATGCTATACATGCTAATGGGCACCTGCTTGAAGCCGTATAGACAACCGCTTAAAGCCCTGGGTGTGTCCAAAATCGTGTACTCACCGTCTATATAGTAGCAGAGATACATGTATTTTCCCCCACTACAGGCCTATAGCAGGAAAGTATGCGATTTGGGTCGCGACTGAACTCCCTTGTTCGCTGTAAACCGTAAAACTGCCGTGTGTGATCGTGTCCTGTTGCAAAATGCGGTGAAATCTCCCACACAATGTTCATCATGTGATTAAGGTGTTTACATGTCTGTAATACACGTCCATAATACAACTAAAACAGGAGTACTCCACCTGTCTTAATTCCATGGTAGTTTCTTAATTAGAGTATGGTCTTAATCGGATTAAGAGTGGATTATTGTTGTCCATGTAAATGCATCTTATGTTTAAAAAGTGATGATGAGGACTGGCCTTATAATGTGGGTTTATTTCCCTAAGAAAACAAAAAAAAATCAGTTTTTGGATATATAGTTTGTCAGCCTTTTTATATTCAGTGAGACTGCATGTTGATAGTTTGTGTAATGCTTGCAAAAAGACTCTTCATTTCCTCTCTATCTTTTGAAAAATCTCTTTACTTTTCTGTCTATAAAAAAAGAGAGAAAAGTATGAGTAAGAGAGAATTCAGGAAGTGTGTTACGCCTTGCTCCCATTTCATCATGGGGAAGGATGGACACACCTTCTGTGTGAAGTGTCTAGGGTTGGAGCACGCCAGGGCAGCCCTTGAGAGGTCTAAATGTGTATATTGTGAATGCCTTACAATCAGGTAGCTTGCTCTCTTTGCAGCCGAAGGGGGTTGGGTTTCAGAGACACGTGGCTATGGTCCTGGGGATATCGTATGGATCTGGAAGAGAAGCTATAGACGAGTGCAACTCTATCTCTATTCTCTGTCTTCTGGGTGTGGCTTGCTACCAGATTTTGGAGCATGCATCGCTACTACTACTTCCGCTATGGAAAGCCAAAAAAAAATATATAAATATTCCTCTATGACTCCGAGAAGCCAGAAAGGTGTGACCTTCTACTAAGGGTTACTAAGGCTGGATGAGCTTTTTTCTCCCCTGTGAAAATTAATCTCCCTCACACTGCAGAAAACTCTCCTTTTTTCCAGAACTGAATGACAAAATATCATGCTTCTGGGGAAAACCATACATAAGCTGTCTTTATAAGACATTGTCATTGTGGGGAATGAATGGCATGGCTATTTGGCTATGCCAAATGTGGAGGAGGTGCTTGCGAGCTACCTCTCTCCATCGACGTCAGGTAATTTAGGGGGGCTGGATTTGCCATCTAAGCCATTAAAGGCCACCTCGGCATTGGTGGGCAAGGCCTATGCAATAGTGGGTCTTGAGTGTGGGTCACACACAATACAATGGCAGTGTTCCAGGCATAACAAGCATACCTGCTGAGAGAGCTCAACATATGGCACCATTCAGCCAGTTCCTTCACCGTTGTGTTGAGATCAGAGCCCTAGTGTGAGGGAAGCACTGAAGACCCTCCTCCCCCCAGGGACAGCCAGTGGAATTGGGTGTCCACATTCACAGCCTGAGAATGATCAGAATGGCCGAGCAGACAAGAAGGAGCAGTCCTGAGGAGCAGCAGAGGGGACATCAGGGTGCATGAGGTTGTTAGCGCAGTTAGACCCCAGTACTACTGTAGGGCCTAGCCAAGGCTGTTCCAAGTCTTCAGTGTTCTCTGGTAAGCAAGCAGGGCAACGAAAATCTGATGTTTCCCTCACACAGAATGAGGAAAGGTTAACGTCACTAAAAAAAAACATCTGGCAGCATGGAAACTACTGCCATATGTGTCTACAGGGGTTCTGTCTACCACAGAAAAGGGTTACTGGGTCAAGTTCAGATCTCCCCCAGTCCCCCGGCACCACCCCCCGTTTCAGAGGTGTGCTCACCACAGTAGTCAGCACAGACCAGAGCCCACCATTAGCCCAGGATGTAAGATCCTGAGGGAGGGAGGTTTTTACAGCTGTAATTTTCTGGTCCACAAAAATATGGGAGTATGCGGCCAATTTTAGATCTGTGTCATCTGAACCATACTATTGGGACATATAGGTTGAAGATGCTGATGCTCAAACTTATCGTTGCAGTCATGAGAACTCGTTTGTGATGATAGATCTAAAAGACACATATTTCCAAATAGAAAAATTGTCCAGTCACAGAAAGTTCCTGAGGTTTGCAATTGGAGGCAACTCATACCAATATAATAATAATAATAATAATAATAATAATAATAATAATAATAATAATAATAATAATAATAATAAACTTTATTTTATGGAGCGTCTTTAAAAGCAGCTTCTAAAAGCTCTGTACATAAAATCACAGTACACAAAAAAATACAACACTAAAAGTTAACAATAACTAAAACAACAACAACATTAATAATAAAAATAAGTATAAAACATTTATAAAAATACATCAGCAGTCGAATGCAAGTTTAAAAAAAGTGTGTCTTGAGAAGAGCTTTTAAAGTGCCAAGACTATGGGCTTCCCTGAGTTAAGGAAGAAGAGAGTTCCAAATTGAAGGAGCATAAACAGAATAAGCCGTCACCCATAGAGTTCAGGTGCGTTTGTGGAACAGTTAACAGATTATGCTGTGAGGAGCGCAGTCTGCGATTTGAGGTGTAAGGGATTAATAAGCCAGATAAGTATTGCGGAGCCAAGCCATGTAAAACCTTGTATGTCAACATCATGATCTTGACATCGACACGGAACCTAAACGGGAGCCAGTGTAAGGACTTCAAAACAGGAGTAATATGGTCACATTTCCTGGTTCCCGTCAGGATCTAGGCGGCAGGGTTCTGAACATATTGCAATTTGTTAATTGTGGTTTTAGAAACTTCGGCTGAAACGGCATTACAGTAATCCAGCCGCGTGACAACAAATGAATTAATCAGCTTTTCAGCGACAGATAAATTTAGCATTGGACGAATTCTTGCTATGTTTCTGAGATGAATGAAGGATGCCTTCACAGTGCTCTGAACAAAAAAATCAAAAGTGAGGCTGGTATCGAAAATTACACCAAGGTTCCTCATTTTACTTTGGGTCTCTAGAACAGCGCCATCAACAAACATGGATAGTGGAGCCACTTTGGGAATTTGATGACGGGAACCTACAAGCATAACCTCAGTTTTCCCGCTGTTCAGGCACATAAAGTTATTGTTCATCCAAGCTTTTATCTCAGAAATACAATCAGAAAGATAACAAGCATCAATGTTTTCACCAGATTTAGAGTGAATGTAGATTTTAGCATAAAAGTGATAATGGAGGCCAGGCGATCGTAGCAGATGCCCGAGTGGAGATCGATAAATATTAAAGAGTAGAGGGCCTAGAACTGAACCCTGTGGAACACCAGTGAGCACCGAGCAAGTATCAGACCTAAAGCCACACATAGAAATAAAATGGGAACGGTCAGTAAAATAGGATTTAAAGCAGATTAAAACTGTCCCAGACACACCAAAAACACTTTCAAGGCGGGTAATAATAAATGACCATAATCCACATTATCGAAGGCGGCTCTAATGTCAAGAAGAATAAGAAGTGAGGTAACTTTGAGCAATGCCGTTTCTGTGCTGTGAAATTTTCGAAAACCTGACTGAAAGGGTTCAAAGAGGTTATTGGTTGTAAGATGATTACAGTGTTGAGAGGCAACAACACACTCAGTTTTTTTTTTTTGCCATAAACGGAAGATTTCAGATGGGATGAAAATTGTTAAAATCATCCACAGAAACATTTTCTTTCTTTGGTACAGGTGTTACAGCAGCAGTCTTTAGTACTGCTGGAACAACTCCAGTCTCCAGAGATTCATTTATAATGCTGAGGATAATAGAGCACACAGCAAAGCACAATTTAAATAGATTCTTAGGAATTGGATCCAGCAACCAAGTGGTTGATTTTATGCTGGATACCTCCCTTGTGAGAGCCTCAGAATCAAACAGTGAGAAATGAGTGAAAGAATCACCAGTGAACCGAGATGGAGAAATGAGTGAAGTGGCACAGTCAGGGTTAGCAGAAATTTCTTTGTGAACACTGACAATCTTTGAAGTAAAAAACTGTAGAAAAGAATCACAGAGCTGCTGAGAAACAAGCAAAGTGGTAACAGCATTAACTTGAAGCAATCTATTTATGGTTTGGAACAAGTGTTTGGGATTATTTTGATTATTTACAATAGCCTGAGAGAAGTAAGAGGATCTTTCACTCTCCATTAGAGCACGATAATCCCCCAGAAGATCCTTCCACTCTTGATAGTAGACACTCAGTCCAGTAAGGCGTCATTTGCGCTCCATTTTCCAACAAGCAGCCTTTCTAGAACGTAGATTGTCATTATACCTGGGAGCAAAGCGGATGTACTGTTCGCATGGTAGGCTCACTTGAATGATATAGTTTGAGGTTAAAAAAGACAGCAGAATGATCAGACAGTCCAACGTCAACAGATGGAAACTGGGATACAAATGAGCCATTAACAATCATGAGATCCAGGGTGGTGCCCTTGTTATGAGTTGGGTCAGTTACAAACTGTGTGAAGCTAAAACAATCAATTAGCGACAGAAATTCCTTAGTCGCCACAGAGATACTCTGGTCCACATGAATGTTAAAATCTCCCACAATTAGAATTCTGTCAAACTTCATTCTCAACATAGACAGGAAGTCAGCAAACTCTGACATAAAAGCTGCATGTGTCTTAGCCTTAGGTGGTCTATAGACTGTAGCGATGATAGTGGATACAGGAGCGGAAATACTCAAGACCAGGCATCCAAATGATGAAAACTGGGGAACGGACACTGAGCTTGTGTTAAACTTCAGGTTGTATACCACAACAATGCCTCCGCCTCTGCTAGATAACTTTGGGAGGTCAAATACAGTGGTGTGAAAAAGTGTTTGCCCCCTTCCTCATTTCCTGTTCCTTTGCATGTTTGTCACACTTAAGTGTTTCGGAACATCAAACCAATTTAAACA
>JAFFST010048310.1:60035-90639 GCA_022414735.1 Noturus placidus | reverse complement strand
GGATCATAGAAGACCAGAAGATCGCTTAAGTACTGTGGTGCGAGACCTTTTAGTCTCATGTACTAGTGGGCTACCATGTACTAAATTACCTGGACGACTGATTAAATCTACATGATCCAGGGAACTAGTGATTCAACATAAAGATGTTGTTCTCGCCCGCATGAGAAGCTTGGGGTACAGGTTGAACCTCAAGAAAAGTATGCTTTCTCCAGTGCAGAGGACAACTTTTCTAGGGGTTATACAGTGGGGGAAAAAGTATTTGATCCCCTGCTGATTTTGGAGGTTTTCCCACTGACAAAGAAGTGATCCGTTTATAATTTTAATGGTAGGTTTATTTGAACAGTGAAAGACAGAACAACAACAAAAAATCCAGAAAAACGCATGTCAAAAATTTTATAAATTGATTTGCATTTTAATGAGGGATTTTTTTTTATAGACATATGATGCACCTGGGAGAAGAAAGAGATCTTTTTAAGAGAGGAGTTACGGGATCTCCATGGATCAACGAGACCATTCTAACACATAAGATCGGAAAATGTTTTAGACATAGCAGATTGATTCAGAGTACGGAGAATTGACCGATCCAAATTTGGGTTAAAAATACAGTTTAAATCTCCCCTTAAAATCAACAGGTGAGTATCTAAGAAAGGGAGATTGCTCAACAATCTATTAGCAAATTCCACATCATCAGAGTTTGGAGCGTATACATTTACCAACAACACCTGTCTTCACATTAGAGATCCAGCAACTATAATATATCTACCGTTCACATCCGCAATAACTTTAATGGAGGAAAACTGTGACCTTTTGCCAATTAAAATAGCGACCCCTCTTGAATTCGAATTAAAGTTCGAGTGGAAGACTTGACTCACCAAAGGGCAGTGTAACCTATGATGATCTTTAATATGTAGGTGTCTCCTGTAAAAATACTATATCTGAGTTTAAACATTTCAACTGTGTAAAAACCTTAGATCTCTCTAGGATTACCCGTTCCTCTGATTCACTAATAAATCTTAAAGGTGTGCCTTTAACCCAGTCAGAAGAACAAAAGAGAGAAGCACTTTAATACAGAAGTAGATTTGAGAGGTGTGCATCCACAAAATCTAGGCGAAGTAATGCAACAACATCTTCAATAAAAATCCCAATGCTGTAGAGCTGGAAAGCTGCGTGCAAAAAATAAAAGAAGAGCGAAAAAGATTGTGTAGGTGATACAGTTCACCTTGATATCAATAGTTTAACATAGTCTCCTGCTTCCGCCGCTGAAATAAAGTCCTTCTGAACACCGTTATATGTAATGCGATGCCGAGCTGGGTGAAGTATTCCATAGTAAGCGCCCTCAATACCACGAAGTTGACGCCTCATTAAATGCGGCCTGGGCCCGGGCTCGGGCTATCTTGGCTGTGTAGTCAAGGAAAATGGAGATAATCAAATCCCTCACTTTAATCCGCTGGAGCTCTCTCGCACGGCATAAAATATCAACACAGTCACAGTGATAGTGAAATCTGCACACAAAGCACATAGTCATTCAACAGGCTTGGGCTTCGGCTGAAGGGTCCGGTGGGACCGGTCCAAAACCGGCTCCTTTACCAGACCAAACGCCTCTTTTAACAAGGCCGCTACAGCAGCAGTTGTACATGTGTCCGAACCTTCTGGAACTCCGACTATCCTAACGTTATTGTGCCGTGACCTCGACTCCAAATCCTCACATTTATTCTCTAATTGAGTATTTTTTAAAATATCTGCGATGTCCTTCCTCAGTAAAGCCAGCAGCTCAAGCCTGAGTGCGGCGAAGTCAGAATTCCCACTCGGCGACGTGGATTCAGGGGAAGAATGGGACTCGCTCGCGGCGCGCACACTAGGCCTCAGATGGCTTTCGTGTTCTTTCCAGATATTTTAACATGCCACAAAATTAAAAGTGCAAACAAAGAAACGGAGTAGAATAAGTCAAAATCTATTGTATGACTGAAAAGCGGAGGTTAATTACAAATTTAATCGAAATCAGCAGGAGCCTCCAACTTCGCGTCCTACTCCATCAAACTCCAAATTTGAACCGTTTTGCAATGTTTAATTGTTCGATATACAGTATGTTTATTTATAATTTTTACTGTTCTTTTGACCTGGGGTAATTTATTTAATTTTTTATTGTTCTTTGTATTTATGGTTTGAAAATTGTATAATGTGAATATTTGAAATAAATACAAAGTATAGATTGTGTACATTTTTGGTTGATGTTATATTATTTATAACACAATAGTTTTAAATGCTGGTTTGATGGCCCCATCTGAGAATTTTTGCCTAGGGCCCCAACAGACTTTAGAATTGCCCCTGATAAGAAATTATTGAATGTTTCTGTGACTGATCAGTGCGGTTTTCTGTGCATCCTCATTGTGTGAGTGCTGAATTGAGTTCTCTTTTGCAGCTTATTATGCTTGAACGGTCAAAAAAATACTCACACATCATGTCAAAATGCAGGTCTGGCCTAGTATTCAGGTAAACACAGTCAGTTATGTCTTAAGTGAATGTAAACAATTTGTAAAAATTTATTAAAGTGACAATTGTAAACCTGCTGCTGGCTGTCATCAATGTTAATCAAACAACAAAAGACAAGGTGAAAATCACTCACTTATTTGAATTAATAATTTCAGTAAATTTAATAAAAATCACTGTTTGTCATATTTTACATTAAATTGCTTTATTCAACTTCTGTAGTATTTCTTACTTGAATATTAGTGATACACCTACCTGAGAAAACGCATTGTTATCATCAAACAAAGTTGTCGTCATATTGCCCACCCATAAACATTAGCATTTCGTGATTTCAGTCTTGAATTTCATGTCAAATGTGAAATGTTCTTCTTAATGTAGTAAATATCATAAAATCTGTTGATAGGGATTTTTTTATTTTAGAAATTAAAATGGAAAATTTACAAGACCAGAACTGTGTTGTCATTCATAGACAGATTAAAAGCAATAAAAAAAGTTATTGTTATGTTATTACATGCTGCTAAATGTAACTCTACCCTGTACTCTCTCTCAGCTTATATAACTGTGGGTGAGATTCATCAAATAATTTAAATGTCAACTCATACTGGAGCACACAATATTGTGTCATACAATAACAAAACAGGTTAATTTATTTTCATACACTTGCAATATAATAAAGGTTTTACATATACCTTTATATACCTTTTTTTCTCTGAAACCATTTTTTGATAGGAAACTAGTTGATGTGCTGCTGACATGACAAAAATATTAAATGGCAATGGCAAGATGTAATAATGGTATTTTTTATTACATTTATGTATCCATTGATTTGTGATGGTTAAAATATTAATTTAACAGCTCAGTGTTGCGTTTACAATTGCAATTTCAAATCTTTTTTTCAATTTAATTACTTTCTGGACTTGGCCGGACTCAGATTTTCTTTCTTTGAATCATGATGATACCTCTTTATGCTTTTGTGGTATTGAAAAGTGAATGTGCCACTGAGAGGGGGCAATATAGAAATGCTGCCTCTTAGAGAGAGGTGAGTTATTTTGGATTGTTACTGTTACGAAAGGGAGGCTAAAAGTATTCGCAAGAGCAAGGTCTTTATTTATAAACAAAACCAAACATACACGAAGACCACTTAGCATGCTAACAAGTCTGCATTACGTCTGTTTGGAGCTCCATAGCTGAGGCTTCCCCGCATGCCTCAGGCTGGAGCTCTGTTGTTGTTGGGGGGCCAGAGGCTGCCATGTCCGCCTCCGGCTGGAGCTCCATGGCTGAGACCTCCTCGTGGGCCTCACGCTGGTGCTTTGCTGTTCTTGGAGGGCCAGAGGCTGCCATGTCCGCCTCCGGCTGGAGCTCCACGGCTAAGACCTCCTTGCGGGCCTCAGGCTGGAGCTCTGCTGTCTTTGGAGAGCCGGAGGTTGCCGTGTCCACCTCCGGCTGCAGTTCCATGGCTGAGACCTCTTCATGGGCCTACTGCTGGAGCTCTGCTGGAGCTGTGCTGATTGGCGCCAGTGGGCTAGAGGTTGCCCTGTTAACCTCTGGCTGGCACGCCCCTATCGCCGGTGCAAGAAAAAAAAATTCTGGGCTAGTCCTCTCCTCCAGGCTGGGTAGCGTGGTGCGATCCACCTGCCGTGGGGGGCTCTCAAGCAGCGGGGAAGGGGTACATGGCTCAGGAGACAATGTGGCCCGTAACTGGGCTTGCTGCAGCAGCTCAAGCTGTGCCATAAGGTGTTGGAGCTCAGCAAATCCTTGGTTGACGTGCTCCTGGAGTGCTGTGAACATGGGCGTATAGCTTAGCCCAGCTTGCTTTAGTATGTTGAGCTGTGCTACCTGGTTCCTTGTCCGTGCAATTGCTGCTTCAAGGTCACGACTCCTTTCTCTGATGACCTCCGTCCTCAAGAGGCAAAGAGTTTCCGGGGCTCTCGCTACTTCCATCATTTGGCACATTATTCTGTTACGAAATGGAGGCTGGAAGTATTTGCAAGAGCAAGGTATTTATTTATAAACAAAACCAAACATACACGAAGACCACTTAGCATGCTAACAAGTCTGCATTAGCATTTACGGCTAAGCTTCCTATACTGGCTTCAAATTAACACAAGAATATACTCCACACTCACAGGCCTTCAGCCGACACTCAAACAGACTCTCCCACAATAAACAATAACGCACCCCGTGCTCAGTATCTCAGGCGTTTAAATAAGGAAACTAATTCAACATAAACTATGTACACCTGGGTCAGATTACACACATCCTCAACCAAACAATAAAACAGGAAGTGCATCAACGAAGAAGGAGTTACATGACCAGACAGAGTTCATGCTTTGGTGCCATCTGCTGGCTAAGGCGTAACAGTTACTCTTCAGACTTATCACCTATGGGCATGAATGATGAAACATTGTTTAATGCGATGCTATATCCATCCATTTTCAACAGCTTACTCCTTTTTTCAGGGTCACGGGGAACCAGAGCCTATCCCAGGGAGCATCGGGCACAAGGCGAGGTACACTCTGGACAGGGTATAGAGTTATGTAATTTGATTGTTTATTTGTTTATATAATGTATAAATTCTTGATGTAACCCTTTTTATGACGATGTGGTTACAATGATGTATTACATCACTGTTTGTGATTGGTAATGATGGATCATTGCATTGATTGATCATGTGTTGATTTTAAATTAAGATTGTGTTGAATAGTCTGTTTATATATGCCTGATGGAAGTCATGGGACCAAGACATTGTGAATAAAGCTAATTTTATGTGTGCATGTATTGTTAGTGTGTGGGATTATTTACTTTTTGGTTAAAAATGATTAAGAAACAATTATTGAGTTAATAAAAAAATTGTTCAAAACACTCCTTACCCTCATTTGTATGCTCATAATAATGATTTATAATTTGAGCTCTTGAGTCAGATTTCACGGGAAACATCAGTTTGACATCATTAGTCTTTGCATGAATAGGTCACATTCGTAAACAGAAATAACAAGAGCTGGCTACTATATTGTGTGTGGGTGCTATATTGGTGGAGTGTTAGTAGCTTGTCCTTACAAGAGTTGCATAGAATTCACCTGCTGTCAAAACCAAGAAACCTTGAACTGCGGAGAGCCTGTGTTAAAATGAGAATAAAATACGGCATGGCTTTTGAGAGGTTTGCAAAAACTCAGAGATCTGAAAGGATTGAATACTAACACAGATATGGCTTTTTTTCTGCTGAAAAGGAAGATGTTTCAGTGTCTCAATAGGTAGTTAGCTAACATTATCCCACTCGAATTTCCTAGGTAGTTTTTTTTTTTTTTTTTTTTTTTTTGTGGTCAATGTGGTAAATTGCACTTATTTTCTGCTAGCTATGAGATAGAGCAACACAACTCAACTCCACGAAAACTGTATCTGCCGGCACCTCTGTTGTCAAGTATTGGAGCTAATATACAACCCATATGAATAATTAGTGTTGCCAACTCTTGGGAGACAAATAAGCAACTGAAGCTTCAAAAACAAGCCCAAATCAAGGCCAATATTATTATACAATGTAAATAGACTCAATAAATGAGGTTGAAACATATTAAACTGAAATCACTCGCAATTTGAAATTCCTAATGAACAAGCCAGAGGTGACAGTGGCGAAGAGAAACTCCCTGAGACAATATAAGGAAGAAACCTTGAGAGGAAGCAAACTCAAATAAGAACCCATCCATATCTAGGTGAATAAAATCAGCATTTCTGAAACATTTGTGAATCTGGAAGAACATTTCTGTACTGTTTAGTTTATGCAAACATTTACACAAATTGCTAAAAGATTGAACAATGAGGCCCATTGTGCAGATTTGAAGCCTAAATTTGGTTGAATTGAAAATCGCCTCTTCACTGAGTTGTTTTTCTTGACACACCTACTTCATGCCAGTAGTGTGCACATTGTGAGCTATTAGCTGAAGTGAAAATTTAGATTGCACACTATCTCAAAGTAGTAAGTATAGCATTATTAATAAATATATAAAATGCTAATCATCTAATTTGCATAAATATATAGATTTTACAGGAGTCAGGAAAAGATTTTAAAGGAGTCACTAAACCAACATTTGCTAGCTAGCTGTCATTGGCTAATCCATGTAATTGAAATTGTTTTTTCCTATGATTCTAGACACTAGACAGACCATAAGAACTTGGCCTACATTCAGAAGGCCAAGCATTTTAACCCACGCCAGGCCAGGTGGGAGTCTTCTTTGTATGGTTCAATGTTGTTCTGTTGTATTGACAGGCTCAAAGAAAGCCAAGCCAGAAACGTCATGATTTCATACCGTTACTATTTTTTGCCATGTAAGTAATGGAAAAAAACTAGAGGGTTTGATTCTCATCAGCCACTTTACCTCACCTGATCATGTCAGATGACTGTCCGCACCTGATTCACTTTGGAATAATGAGCACTTGTATATAAGTCAGCCATTGCACTGCACATTTTGTCTTTCTTTTGTCTGTCTTTACCATTGTTTTCTGGTGCTGTTTTAAGTTCATTGTTCTATGTTTGTTTCAAACTCTTTGTTTTCTACAGTTCCTGTTTTGTGTGTTTTTTTTTTTATTCTTATTAAAACTTTATCTGCACTTGCATCCGTAACCTAACACTTTTGTTTTTGGTGTTTATGGTTATCCTTTCAGATTATTCCTTACAGGAAAGTAGAGTTCCAGCATACATCAAATGTCCAAGCAAGCTTTCAAAAGCTGCAAATGCTCCTAATGCTCCCAAAATACTTTGTGTATATGTAGGACTTAACAACCACAAATTAATTTGTAAAACTTTAAAGGTCATGCTAGTGTAACAGAATCTTTAAAAGTGGATGATAACAGTTGTACTCCATGCAATCATAAAAGAAAGATCTAAGAGGCCATGAACCTCAAGCACATTTGGTTGTTAAGTGACAATACTGTGACTTTTACAGACAAGGGAGTGTAATGATGGCACTGCTTTTGGAATATGGCTGATTGTCTATAATACTGCACTCAGAGAGCTGTGGGTTATGAATGACACACTATGGTGAAGTCCAAACCTTGTAAGGCCTCTTTGGCACGGTCCAGCTCATGATCTTTCTCTGCCAGCTGTATGTGGAGCTCAGTGGCCGACAGTATATTGGCCGAGCAGCCCTGCATCTCCTGCAGGTCATAATTTAACATTTCCTTCACCTGCCTCAGCAGTTGCACCTCCTCCTGCAGCTGAGTGACTTCCTTTCTCAGCAGCACTGTGAACAGAGAGAGATATAATGGGTGAAATATGAAATCATGCTTAAATAGCCCTGCTCTGCAGAAACTGAAATACATTTGACCCTAATAATTACCAAGGTATTTTGTGAAATGTAATCAGTGGAAAATAAAGTGTGGCATCAGGAGAGCTAGATTGCTAGAATATGTTGGCATAATTATATTTTTGTCTACAAGACAGATCTCAAACATTTAATCATTCGCCATCAGATCAAAAGAATTTTATGATCATTAGAAACATTTCAGTCAAGTGTCTCCAAAACATTTGACTGGTAGTGTATACTAAAAAAAAAAAAAAAAAAGTCCTCTCACATTCAACTGCTTTTTTTTTTTTATCAGCAAATTACTTAACATGTGTAAATATTTGTATCAACATAAAAAGATTCAATAACTGAGGCATAAATTGAACAAATTTCACAGAAATTTGATGAACAGAAATGGAATTTTGAATCCCTGAACAAAGGGGTGGGGTCAATATTAAAAGTAACAGTCAGTATCTGGTAGCCACCAGTTTCTTTAAGTGCCTACAGTGCCTTATGACACAGTTAATATGCAAATAATAATGTTAACCCAGGGTTTATGACTGTACATTGTGAAACATCCAATTATGAATACCTAGGATTAATTGTTAACCTTTTTAACAGTTTTATCTATGTGTGAAAAGCCCTATTGAACACAGCCAGATCCCCCAACAAGGGCTGTGCACACTTACATTGGGGGAAATAAGTATTGAATGCATAATATCCAATGAAGCTATTCACATGAAATTTTCACCAGACATCATTATTAACTCAAAAAAATCCACAAATATAAATAATTCACAACACTAAAGTCCATTAATAAAGTTTTGTGTAATAAAGTGGATGAGGACAGTTGAGAGGACAGATACTCACACATGACTTGTTATTGAAAACTATTGGGTGTGGCGATCTGGACAGACATTTCACTGATAAGGCAAAAATGTATAAAGAAACAAAACTTGCAGGCATCATAAATAATGCAAGAATTGAGAGATTCTTAAACAAATTAATTGTGTCATGGTAACAGTGACACACCTGCAACTAACATGAAGACTGCTGAGGCTATCTCAAGTTGCAGCAAATAGTGGTAGTAAAAGAAAAAGTGATAGTGAAATCTCTTTGCTAGAGCGGTGACAATTAAAGCAGAATCTCTTGTGAGAGCTGATTTAAACAAAAGCAATCAAGCTCATAATTCCCCCAATTTCACTTTTCTATTGATCCATACTCCTGGAGCCTCTCACACAAGTGTCATCTCAAAGACCAGTAACTGCCTGCACCTTTGCTTCTCACCCTCATAGCACAGATAGCTGCTTTACTTAGGCCTGCTTACTAAGGCTGGATGAGCTTTTTTCTCCCCAGTGAAAATAAATCTTCCTCACATGACAGAAAACTCCCCTTTTTTCCAGAATGGCATGGCAAAATATTACAGTTACTCAGACCTGCTGAGTGACATACGGTGTCATTCAGCCAGTTACTTCCTTGTTGTGTCAAGTGCATCCATAAGTGGGGCCTGGGCCAGCACTAGTTCCCTCCACGGAGAGCCAGGGGAACTGGGTCACCACAGTTGCAGCCTGTTACTAGTCCTGATCTGAGCATGATCATACAGGCTGAACTGACAAAGAAGGAGCAGTACTGAGGGGATGTCGAAGGACATATCAGGAGACATGAGGTTCTTAGGGCAGTTACCCCCAGTATTACTGTAGGGACTTCCCTTGCCTAGGCTGTCGCAAGTTTTCAGTGTTCTCTGGTCAGCAAGCAGTCACAGGGCAATGAAAATCTGATGCTTTCCCTTTCATAGAATGTGGAAAAGTTAACGTCACTAAAAAGAAACTAGAAACTACTGCCAAATGTGTCTCCATCAGTTCTGTCTAGGTGACTGGTTAATTCTACCATGAATTAACCAGTCTGGCCCCTGAGGGGCACCAGCTCATAGATTCTGGTCTAACAAATGAGGTTTTAGAGACCATGTTCAACACTAGGGCACCATCCACAAGGAAATTGTATGCACCCAAGTAGCGACTTTTTGTCTCGTGGTGTGAGGAACATCAGCTAAACCTAGTGAACTGTGCAATTACTACAGTCCGGGAGTTCTTCCAAGGATGTTTCTCGGGATGGTTGGCACCTTCCACAATCAGGGTCTACGTGGCCACCATTTTGGTCATTCTGCCCCTATTGATGGATCCTCTTTGGGGCAACATCCTTTAACTTTGAGGTTTATACATGTGTGTATAAAGGTGTCAGGTGGCTGGGGCTCATCTGCAGACCATGCATACCTTTCTGGGACCTTTATTTGGTCCTGGATGGGCTTTCAAGTGCCTTATTTGAGCCCTTATAGTCAGCCTCAGAGAAGCTTCTGACTCTAAAGGTAGCTCCTCTGCTGGCCCTGGCATCTGTCAAGCAAGTAGGGTGATCTACAAGCTCTCACATTTGCCACTTCCTGCATTGACTTTGCCTCTGGATTAGCCAAGGCCTTCCTATATCCTAGGCCAGATTAAATAAATTGCCTATGTCTCCTGCCCAGCCAGTAGTGTTGCAGGCTTTCTGCCCTTCTCTGTTCCTCACACCAGAGCAAGAGAAATTGCACCTAATTTATCCAGTAAGTGATCCATGTACTTCCATCCACTGCTCCGGCCAGTGGCGTACGTCAAAGGAGCTGCTGGCCTGCTTTGGCGGTGACAGCAGAGGTGATGCTGTGTCAAAGCAGCACATCTCTAATTGTATAGTGGAAACAATCTCTATCGCTTAGGAGGCACGTGGTGTCACTACGCCTCTGGGCATAAGGGCTCGTTCCAGTAGGGGTGTCGCCTTCTCAAAGGCTTTGTCCAAAGGCCTTACAGGGTACTGTATGTGTGCTGCAGTGAGGTCTACACCATGCAAATTCATTCGATATTACAGCCTGGATATACATTCCACCCTTGGCTCAAGTGTCTTGCAGTGACCCTTGGGCTCAGATATTTTTGTACAGTCAATACCCTCAATTATTTTCAATCTCAATTCAATTTTATTTGTATAGCGCTTTTAACAAAAGACATTGTTTCAAATCAGCTTTAGAGAAATATCAACATGGTATACAGCTATTAAAGGTGCGAATTTATCCCAACTGAGCAAGCCCCAGACTAGCGACAGTGGCAAGGAAAAACTCCCTAAGATGTTTAAGATGAAGATACCTTGAGAGGAACCAGACTCAAAAGGGAACCCATCCTCATCTGGGTAACAACAGATATTGTTCAAAAGTTCATTATTGATTTATATGAAGTCTGTATGGCCTTAGGAGCATCCATAGTCCAAGCAGTGTGGAATTGGAGTAGATGAGAGCTCCATCCAGAAGTAGAACATCTCAATCGGATCAGGCAGGATCGGAGAGAAGAGAGGATCAGGATCTTTAGTATCTCCATAAAATCATGTGTCAGTATGATGGATTGGGTATTGTCATTCCTGCAGCGTGGAGCTCATGCAACATTGCTTTCCCTTTGAAAGTGAATGTCTGGGTTGCATAGCTTAGTTATGCTTGGGCATGCATGTGAATTTCATCTTTGCTTCAGATAATTGAGGCTGATGGCACGGTTCACAGGTGGCATTTTTATATCACATGACTCGCTTAATTGCCACGTCACCTGATCATGGCAGGCCTATAAATAGGGATGATGTTACACAAGATTCAGATGCTGGTCGCGCATGAGGGCATTTCCCACAGTGTGGAGCTCACACAGCATCTTGTTTCCTTCTCAGGGAACAGGGATACATGCATAACCACACATTTAGCTATCTGTATATGCTCATTCAGAAACACGTGAGCAGAGGTCAGAATACTAATGCAAAACAACAAAGATAGTTGGTGACTTCAGAAGAGCAGGAAACGACCACTCTCCACGGAACATGAGTAACTACTCCTTGGAGATCATCAAGAGCATCAAATTCCTTGGTGTTCACCTGACTGAGAACTTCACCTGATCCCTCAACACCAGCTCCATAACCAAGAAAGCCCAGCAGTGTCTCAACTTTCTGTGAAAGCTGAAGAAAGCCCATCTTTCACCACCCATCCTCACAACATTCTACAGAGGAACTGTTGAGAGCAAGGGCGTAACCATGCTACGTACATTGCGCTGGGGGGGGGGGGGGGGGTTTCCAAGCGCTAAGCCCCGTAAAGTCTGAAAAGAAGCATCTCAAAATCATATAGCCATTGTTGTAAAGTGGTCAAATATGCAGATGTCCAAATGTAATGCTCAAGATTGCTTAAAGTTCCATTTTTAGGGTCAGTTTATAATGGAAAGGGTTCAAATCTTAGTTTCATTTTTTAGGAGTACCTACTTCAGTATAGTGTGCATACTGAATCTGAATTTCAGGTTTGAAAGTGCAAGTTTTAAAAATTCCCCTCACATTTGGATTGAGTATCTATGGTACAATAGCTTATGCTTCTCAATGAAGTCTCAAATGTTACTGCATTTGATAGTGTTTTAGCTTCAACCTCCAAAATTACCTGCCTGTAATTTTATAGTAATCCTGAAGACCTTGATTAGCCTGTTCAGGTGTGTTTGATTAGGGTTGGTGCTAAACTCTGCAGGACAATGAACCTCAAGGGCCATGTTCAAAGAATCTTGATCTATCATGTGGGTACAGGTATACAGTTGGTATACATGAATAGATTTTATCCAAACATGGAATTACAGTGTTCAGTTGAGTGTTTTAAAAATGAACAGTGACATAAACAGAGCTGTGTTGTTGTTTCAGATGGTTCCATACAGTTGTGTAATCCTAAAAAGAGGAAAAGCATGAGCCAGTAATCTCATTACTGATTTTTAAATATTTTTTTAACCTTTGCCAACAGTGCAAATGTTTAACTACCGAGTACATGTTAATCAGTTGGGAAAAAGATAAGTGCATAAAGGACATGAAGTGAAAAATATCTTAATTTAAATTTATAATAAAACAAATGAAGAGAATTACAAAATAACTGTAAGGGGGAGGGGTGTACAGAAAAAAACTCTTTGATAAAATATCCATAATAGGAATCCAACTTGTGAACCTTCCTGTTTTTTTTAAATTGTTTCATTTCATCACCAGTCATGCAATAATTTTTGGAAAGTCAATACTAAAAGTTATGATATGCATCACAATGTACCACAATATCATACGTGGATCATAAGTAAAGTAGTGTAATAGGTAATCCACGAGTTCAGTGTCAGTCTCTCTTGAGCATGGACAAAAGAGGGTAGAATCATCCCAGCAGTAAGCACTGAGAACTTTTCAAGCACTTTTATTTATTTTACCTGACTGTTTCCTCAGTCAGTGATGGCGACTGACTGCAGTTCTCAGGGGCAGGGAAGGGTGTACTTCAATAAAAATGCACAAATTAAAACAAAGAGTCGTGAGTTTCACAAAATAAATAAATAAAATAAATAAATAAAACGATATTGTCACGATTTCCGCTTTGAGGAGCATGTGGGCGCGCATGCCGAGCAAGGTGCGCAAGCACCTGCTTTTCCTTTGTTGACAATTGTGACAATTCGACACATGCATTTGTTATGTTTCTGTTATGTCTAATCCCTGTTCTGTTATTTGTTGTTGTTTCACGTGTGTCTGAATTGCCATCAGCTGCTACGATGCTGATTATGTTTGTATATATACAGCGCGCCTCCCAGCACACGGTGCGGAATATTAGACTAGAATAGTTAAGGTACTTAGTTTAGATTTCTTACGATAGTTTACCATAGTCATAGTCCATGTTATGTTTCATGTTAGATTAGTGCACTTATTCCACACTGGTTTCTCCGCTCCCAGTTCCTTGCTATAGTTTATGTTTCATGTTTTGTATCTCAACCCTGTATTCCGTGACCCCGACATTGATTCCTACCTTGCCCCATTTATGCCTGTTTGCCAATCGCCTGACTATTTGAATGTTTTGGATTACGTTTATGGATCACGTTTTGGACTCACCCGTCCGTGTCTCTTTTTAATAAAACTGTTCAAACTGCAATTGCATCTGTCCCGATCTCCATACGCCACAATACGTGACAGATATAGTTAAGGGGAAGCTAACACCCCAGCCAACAATTTTTGGTTCCCAGAATGTTCCCAGAAAATAAATTTTTAAGGTTTGTTTTTGAATAGCAAGGAAAGTTGTCTTTACAGTATAGAACATTGTATTTAGGTTTGCAGAACTTTCCCATAACATTCTCTTAACAACCCCTTAACCTTCCCCTACCCTTATAAAAAAAAAAAAACCTACATGAATCCTGCAAGAAGATTATGCAGATATCCGACTCCTTTCCAGCTCCTGTAAAAAATTATATGCAGCAATTATATCCTCCAGGAATTATGTCCTGCATGTCTATTTAAAACACATTGTGTAGGATAGATCTGAAATACTGCAGGACATGGCGAGTGTCCTGCAGGATACGTACAGGGGAAATAACTTCACAACAAAAGCAAAATATTTTTACAAATGTATTATTTTATTTATTGAAATGATGTTGCATACAGTAATGACTGATACAATCTGTAAAGTTCCAAAGCCAAAGTATAATTCACACCTAAAAAAAGTTAAGAACACTTTTTATAAATAATAAACTTTGTTAGCAAGTGAACTGATATGGATAAATAAAAATTAGCCCTGTTTGCTAGTAAGGGAGCTAACATGAGTCCCTGCATGGGCATTATTTATTTATTTATTTTTAATATATTCTACACCATTTCGTGCTGCTATATAGATATTCTTATTCTATACTACCCTTTTCTTACTATTATTCCTTCTTATATTATCTCTTTTATGTCTTATATGAACATGTTGAGCACAGAAAAAAGGGAGTGGCTCCTAATTTCATTGTACGTGTATAATGACAATAAAGGCATTCATTCATTCATTCATTCATTCATTCATTCATTCATTATGCTAACCACTGAGTGAATATTAAAATTAGCCATGTTTGATTGTAAGCAAGCTAACGTTTGCTAACTGCTGTGTGTACATTTTTTTAATTAGCTGTGTTTTCTAGTAAGCGAGTTAATATTTGCTAACCACTGTGTGTAAATAATAAATTAAATAAATTTGATAGCATGCGAGCTAAAGTTATGTTAACTGCTCTATAACAAATACATAACAGAACAGTAATTTAGTACACCATAATGGTCTAAAAAAGTATTTAATTAAACTATACTTCTACAGACATAATGGTTGGTAACAGTTGAATTTGTGCATTTAAATACCTGTGTGATTACGGTGTCAAAGAGTGACATGTCAGTGAATTTAATCTTTTCTTGAAAAAGATTAATTTACTGTCCCTTTCTGTAAATTACATCATTATGCCAGTATGTGCAAAAAGTGAGCTTCTTTTTGTGCATTGTCAATGACTCATTTACTCAACCGATTAATTCCTAACATTTTTAAAAATTCATTTTCTCGACTACATAAGCTGCAGAATGTTATTTTCAGAATTTTATTAGGAACTTTATTTATTTTTTGCAGGAGGTGTGTAGCAATCCTTCAAGAATTAACATTGTGTAGCACGTGTTGGACATTCCTGCATGTTTCTGTTTACCGAAGGCTCCATAAGAAAACCTATAGAAATATCCTGCACAAAAATGAAAATCCTGCAGGATTCCTGTAAGGAACCTCTTAACCTCAATTTTAATCATTTAATTAAACTATTCATATATTCATGCATCATAAATCATAAATAAAACACTCAGTCTATATAAATAAATAATCAGTGCACAATCCAAGTTTTTGTTGATCCATTGTTTGTTTACATAAAATAGGTCATTAATCTCGGAACCGTCAAAACAGTAATTATAATTTAATAAAAAACAAAAACATGAAAACATTTCCATAGATAAACATGAGCATGAGCATTGGATCATTAAAAAAATTGTAACTGTAAAAACTGATAATTTTTTCAACTTCTGATCAAGTTCTCCAACCACCATCATCTCATCTGCAAATGTAACAAAGAAATGAAAAAGGCAACATAAGTTACATGGACACAAGATTAAACAATTAGAATTAGATGAACGTTAAAGAATTATAGAATTTAAAAAATAAACTTCTATTATATAGGCATTTAATATCATGAAGTTTGCTCACAGCCGTGTCTAGTTGGCTGATATTACACAAAACAGCAAAAAAAATATCTAAATCTTCTTAAAAATATAAATCATCATGAAAAGCAAAGATCTTTAGACTTGTTTTGTGTATTTTGTAATAAACCTTCTCAAAGATGAATAAAATAACTTAATATTTTGCAGTTTAGTTCTCAGAAAAAGATATTTATATATTTATATTGAAAAACAAGACATATACACTGATACACTGCTCAAGTGCACCATTACAATATTATATTGCCTTGAGCTGATATTTTAGTTTGGGTCATTCCATCTCAAGTGCTACTATACAACAATTGTAAAGTTGGTTACTTGATCATTTTTAATTAATAAATAAAAGTTCAGTGTCTTAAACACACTGAACTGGGTGTTGTTTTTTCCACATGATAAAAACAGTACATTTACATTTATTCATTTAGCAGATGCTTTTATCCAAAGCGACTTACAACAACATCAACACAGTTCTGTTTATGACTCTGTTCATTTGTAAAACACTGAAGTGAACACTTTAATTGCATATTTGGATAAAATCAATTCACACATACCAACTGTACACCTGTACCACATGATACATCAGGCTGTTTCCTCAAATCTGACCCTCAGGGTCCACTGTCCTGCAAAGTATACCTCCAACCTCAAACTCACAATATTTATAACAGAATGCTAAAAAGTTCTGCATACTTACCTAGGTACCCCCTAAAAAAAACAAGACAGAGACTTGAACCTTTCCCATTATAAACTGACCCTAAAGGTGGAACTGTGAGCAATCTTCAGCACTACATTTGGACTTAAGTTCTAAGTCTAAGGAACATGAATGTGTTTATACATTCCTCTACCATGTGATGTGCTCTAGAGATCAGTTTTTGTTCCAAGGAGCTAGGCTCATCATGAGCCGAGATATTGAGGTTTTCCGTAATGATACAGTTGGACTTTTTGTATCAGAAAACAATACTCAGTTACAGTGCATCCGGAAAGTATTCACAGCGCTTCACTTTTCCCACATTATGTTATGTTACAGTCTTATTCCAAAATGGATAAAATTCTACAAACAATACCCCATAATGACAACATGAATGAAGTTTGTTTGAAATCTTTGCAAATGTATTAAAAAAAAAAAATTAAAAAGCACATGCACATAAGTATTCACAGCCTTTGCCATGACACTGAAAATTAAGCTCAGGTGCATCTTGTTTCCACTGATCATCCTTGAGATGTTTCTACAACTTGATTGGAGTCCACCTGTGGTCAATTCAGTTAATTGGACATGATTTGGAAAGGCACACACTTGTGTATATAAGGTCCCACAGTTAACAATGCATGTCAGAGCACAAACCAAGCCATGAAGTCCAAGGAATTGTCTGTAGACCTCTAAGACAGGATTGTATCGAGGCACAGATCTGGGGAAGGGTACAGAAACATTTCTGCAGCATTGAAGGTCCCAATGAGCACAGTGGACTCCATCATCTGTAAATGGAAGAAGTTTGGAACCACCAGGAATCTTCCTAGAGCTGGCCACCTGAGCGATCGAGGGAGAAGGGCCTTAGTAAGGGAGGTGACCAAAAACCCGATGGTCACTCTGACAGAGCTCCAGCGTGTCTCTGTGGAGAGAGGAGAACCTTCCAGAAGAAGAACCATCTCTGCAGCATGCCACCAATCAGGCCTGTATGGTAGAGTGGCCAGACGGAAGTCACTCCTCAGTAAATGAAAAGGATGTTTTTCAGCGGCAGGAACTGGGAGACTGGTCAGGTTCGAGGGAAAGATGAATGCAGCAATGTACAGAGACATCCTTGATGAACACCTGCTCCAGAGTGCTCTGGACCTCAGACTGGGGTGAAGGTTCTTCTTCCAACAGGACAATGACCCTAAGCACACAGCCAAGGGTGGCTACAGGACAGCTCTGTGAATGTCCTTGAGTGACCCAGAGATCTGAAAATGACTGTGCACTGACGCTCCCCATCCAACCTGGAGAGCTTGAGAGGTCCTGTAAAGAAGAATCAGAGAAACTGCCCAAAAATAGGTGTACCAAACTTGTAGCATCATTCGCAAAAAGACTTGAGCCTGTAATTGGTGCCAAATGTGCTTCAACAAAGTATTGAGCAAAGGCTGTGAATAATTATGTACATGTGCTTTTTTTATTTTTAATAAATTTGCAAAGATTTCAAACAAACTTCATTCATGTTGTCATTATGGGGTATTGTTTGTAGAATTTTGAGGAAAATAATGAATTGAATGTATTTTACAATAAGGCTGTAACATAATAAAATGTGGGAAAAGTGAAGCGCTGTGAATACTTTCCGGATGCACTGTATATATCTTTATATTCTTGCTGAAACATGACAGTAATAAATATCTGCCACCAGAAAAAAATAGGCTGGTTTTGGGCATTAAATTCCCTAGCTGAAAATGGGTCCCACTCTGGCCTTATCCATAGGGGAGGTAGTGTTGGAGACAACCATTTCTGACCTGAAAGCAGATTGCTATCACACTGTACAAGCTGGCATCCTGTGCCGAGTACAGTATAGTGGGGAAAACTTTCTGCCATCTGATGAGAGCAGGGGTGCTGTGTAAAAATCGTTCAAACATTTCTAAAAAGCTAAAATGTGTAGAAGACTTTTAATATACATGATAAATCTCTGATGTCTGAAATTTAACACAGACATGCATAACAATAATAATGAAAAATTATATATAGACTATAATTTCCTCCCCTTCACCCCCTTTGCTGCCCTGTCAGTGGCACGTCAACATCAGTAGGATATGTGATACGTATGCGTGTGATTTATCCTAATAATTAGTGTGTAACAATGCGTGTGGAGTGCAAAAGAATATGTACAGATTTCCTAAAAGAAAAGCTCCAGATGCTTATGGACCATCAGCTTCATCCTCATGTAGCTAAAGCCTTGTTTATACTTTCACCTGGCTCCCACTGCGAGCCTACACTGACGGATAAGGCGTTTATACTTGACGCACTCGCCGTTGTAATATTCTTTGAACAGAAAAGGGGCAACCGATAAACCAACAGGAAGTAGTTGAGAGAAGTACTTTGACGGAATAACTATTGCAACACTTACAAACAAGGCATCTCGAGTGGAGTTGCTGAATGCTGAGGAGGATTTGTTGTGTTTGTTGTTGACAATGCTTGTTTTCTGTACACCCACTAAAAACCCACAGCATGTAAAAAAGACTCATAAGAATCATATAAAACCCAGTAAACCTTGAGATTATCACTTGTCACATTACAACGAAATATAGCTATAAATATGAGAACATGTATAAAACTAAATTGAACAACCTAATTTTTTAAATTTTATTCATTTCATTAAAATTTTTATTAAACATGGACCTTTACTTTCATTAAATAGAGTTATTTATTGTAGTCTCATTTTGTAAATGTTAGCAATTATGTAGACATAAGCAAAAAGTGGGAGCTTCCTGCAAATGTCACTTCTCACAATTAGAAAATCAAGTGAATATGTTTTCCCATCAGTGTAAATGTCTTTTTATGTATAGAGACCAAAGAAAGATATTACAGAATGATCACTCTGTATGGCCGCCCATCAATGTAAATGTCTCTATGTATAAAGACAAAGGACACTCTACACCAGGGATGTCAAACTCAATTTAGGTCAGGGGCTACATACAGCTTAATTAGATGTCAAGTGGGCCGGGCCAGTAAAATCATAGCATAATTACCTATAATAACAACAAGTCCATGTTTTCCCTGTTTTCATGCAAAGAAGTACAAGTTTTACAAAACATCATGAACAACCTCAGATTTCTTAAGACAAACGTGCAATTTGCTTCTGATTATCATTTACATGTGTGCATTACAACTGCTCACTGTGTATGTACAAATGCAAAAAAGTGTAAGTCACAGGTATTTGGAACTGAAAAATATAGTATTGTACTTTAAAATTTATGGCATTGAATGAACAATAGGATTCCATCAAACCAAACTAGTAGTATCCACTGTTCTCCTTTTTGACAAAGACATTTTGGCTAATGAGGGGAGAGTAGAAAATAGTTTAGACTGCACTGTAATAACAAACAGCAAAAGGCGCAATGCTACCATCTGCTGTTCGGTCTGACTCCCAGAGTTGTGCTGCGTCTTCTACTCGGACTAAAACAGTGCGCCCCTAGCGGATAATTTAGCAATAGCATTTTCTTAAAAATGTCTAGTTAGTGTCTTGTATGAATTTTTTTCACTTTCAAATTCAACCCGCAGGCCGGAATGAACCCCCTAGTGGGCCGTATGTCTAACATCCCTGCTCTACACGCTTGACAGCCCACTCCGCAATAATGTCATTGTTGCCGCACACTTCCTTTGCACTATTGCGGACACGTCAAATATAAACCAGGCTTTACGCTGTCTAGCATTAGTCTAGGGTGGCACATTTTTTTTTTTTTTTTTACATTTTCAAAGGGTGCCGTGACTGAAAAAGGTTGGGAAATGCTGATTTAAAGTATTAAGATAGAGTTTCTATGCTAAAGTTAAATGAAAAAAGATTATGTCGACACATGAAATTTTATCGATGATTTCCATCAACCATATCGGTAAACATTTCAATGCACTAAACCTTTTATCACAAAAAAACCCTTGGATAGAAATATGGCTATAGTCAGTGACAGGCTGGCTAAGCTTATTTTTTGTCAGAAACTATAAACCAACGTCTGCCAACGTTGCAGCTAACACAAAAATACTAATTTAAAAAAATAACTTCAATGATTAATGGTAGTGCTATACTGCATTCCATTCAAGTCAGAACTTTGTATCGAAGTCTCCATTCACTTCCCAGCTGCAGCTTATATGGGACATAGCACAAGCTTTATTTACAACAGTTAATGACAAAACATTGTAGGTTTTATGTTGTCAGTCACTATATTTTACTTCCCTGGACTGTGCAACTGTTAAGTAAATGTGTGAAATCAAATTAATTAGCCAACATTTCTTAGCCTAGATAATAAACTAACTGGTGTGTTTTTGTAGATAACTAGCTTCCTAATGCTAGACAATGAGAAGTTAAATGACAGCAACACTAATGTCTTATGAGACGTTAGTTAAAGTGTTGATTAGGTACTTTCAATTGAAGCTTAAGTGGACGAGGATGATGAAAATGCACTGTCTATGTAGCAGCCATTACATGATGCAGTAAAAAAAAAAATGGCCATGCAGGTTGAATTTCAAACAAACCAACTCAGCTAACGTAGTGCTCTGACATAGATCAGTGATAAGTGAAGACTGCCTTCAGCACAGTCACCGGTCACTGGCAGTACCGGGTTCTCCCCTTTAGGCTACACACAGTGCCTGCAACGTTCCAGCAGCTGATGGACATTGTCCTGCGACCCCACTGTATGTTCACGGCCACCTACCTGGACAATGTGGTCATCCATTCCCCTATTGGTTGGACCACCTATTCCACCTGGGGGAGGTTCTGAAGGAACTTCGGAAGGCTGGGCTCACAGCCAACCCCAAGAAATACCACCTAGGGATTAACGATGCACAGTACAGCAGTACTGTACAGTACAACATACAGTGGCAGGAGGCTCGGAGCTGAGAGGGGGTACTGTAGGAACAGACCGGCGGCTGGCGCACAAAAAGGAAAGAGCGCTCCTCCCATGACTGCCACTGGGGTGCTGAAGAGACAGCTCTGCTTCAGCATCCTCAATGTTTTGGACAGCCAGCGAGCACATGGTTGGGGCGGGGAGGAGCCATTGAAACACACATGGCTGGTGGCTGGTAAGCAACACGTTCACTCTCCACCATCCAGCAGACGAGGGGCGAATATAAAAGGGCGATCCTCTGCTATCAAATGGAGAGAGGACTCTACAGGTGCGTATACTAACTTCTGGTGTGTTTCTTGCAGAAAGCTCACACGCAACTGAAGGCTCCGCCTGTTGGCTTGCATCTTCTTCCTATTCTTCTTCATCAGGTATCGACGTTTGCTCAGCCAGACAGTTTTGTGCCTGAGCGCCATCAAGTCGTGCTTTTTATGTAACTTCATTGTCTCTGGGCACACTTACAAAAGTACTAAATTCATTGGTCGGCCAATTTTTAACTCGGCGAGTAAAAAAAAAACTAAGCCTTAACACTGTAGTGTCCTGCAGCACCGTGGCACAGTAGTAAAAAAAAATATATATATATTTAAATACAAAATGCCCTTCTCCCCAGGCTACAGTAAATTCTACTCTTGCTTTTCAGCAAACACAGAGCATTCCCCTAATGTTAGCACCTGGATCCCCTTTGGTTATATTTTGGGAACCATTTTTATAACATTCTAGGAACGTTCTCTGTAGGTTCTTTTACCAAAAACTAACCTTTCCAGAATGTTGCAGTGAGGTTTTTTGTGACAACCTAAAGAGAACCAATACAGAACATGTAGAGTATTTGAGTATGACATTTGAATATGATCACTGTGTAATCATCTATGAAGTCAAAGTGTGAATAAATCAACAAGAAATGTTTTGTATGTCTCAGGGACCTAAAGATAAACTTGGTTATTTTTTAAGTCATGGAAATGTTAGTCCTGACAAGTGCTGACAACATAAAAAAGACTAAAGCTGACAGAATAATGGATCACAAGTCTTTAATTCAGCATTAAAACACATGATTAAAAGCAGCTGAATGATAAAGTCAGCATTTAGACATATTAAGCATATGAGTATGTATTGAATTTTTTAAATTAATAAATGTGCTACCCAACTAATATGTAAGATTGTATAAGATTTGATGATTACGAAGTTATATCCACAGAAGTGCATTAATCAGTAAGTAATGTTTGTGCTTGTGTCAAAAACCTAGGTGGACGTGTGTCAAAAACGACTTGGGGTGTGTTAATGTTGGCAATACAAAAAGATTAAAATATTAATGCTGACAATGTAAATGGCTAAAGATGTTAAATGAAAGTAATGTGTAGGTCAATCAGCATTTGTACATGTGATAATGTAAGAATAAACATTTTTAAAATAAGATGACCCAAATGAATGAAATATGATGAAAGTTCAGGGTGTAAGTAAAAGAGAAAACTTAAAGGGTGAACCCTGGCTAAATGAGAATTGTTTCAGGATAGTATAAAATCTCATGATTGAGCTGAGACCACTCTCTGCAGTGGTCTCAGCTTTATTGCCTTAAATACAGTTTGATTTTTGAGTCTGGACGTATTAACTTGGATTGGAGAGATTTTCCACAACAAATGTTCTCTAAAGGTTATTTTTAGGTCAAATAAGAGAATTGACATTTCCTTTAAGAACTTGCAGTTCCAGGGGTGGGGCCAAAGGGACACTGGTCCAACATTATGTTCCTGCAGTCCTAGGAGTGCATTTCTAGGACCCAAATTAGGTATCGATGTGTTTTGTGCTTGAGCGCCACCAAGTCATGCTTTTCATGTAAGTAAATTCAGTGGCTCTGGGCACACAATCAAAAGTGCAAATCTCATTTGTCGGCCAATTTTTAACGTTGCATGTGTTTAAAAATTTTTACACGTTGACGCACACATTTTATGCATGGGTGTAAACACTACCGTTAACAGCCAAATGTTCTCTAAAGGTTATTTTAGGTCAATTTAGAGAATTGACATGTCCTTTAAGCACTGACAGATCCAGGGGTGGAGCCAGAGGGACACTGGTTCAATTGTATTTTCCTGCAGTCCACAGGACCACATTTCTAGTATGCTATTTTTTTTGCAATAGCGCCACCTGCTGAATTGGAGAACCACAGTCCTAGGAACAATTTTTTATAACAGTGCCACCCACCAAATTCGAAAACCGCAGACCTAGGACCGCATTTGTAGGACCTAAGTTTTGGAGGACCGAAAAAAAAAGGTGCAACCAAGGCAGTATTTCCACCAAATACTAATTACTTATAGTTTTAAAGATTAATTACATCCAAATACTACTTTCTTTCTTGCAATTCAAATTGATTGCTAAGAGTTGCATGTTGAGCAATGTGTCAGACTAATTAGTATAATTAGCTCATCAAGTAAATAAAGAAGGAATCATATGCTATGACCTTTTCAGTCAATAGATCTCAACCACATATTTTAAAGTACAGAGGCAAGACACAAGGATGACTATCAGGGCAGATTCAAGATCTGTGCATGTTTTATAAAATAATAAATAATAACAACTGAACACACACACAAACCCATTTGTTCATCAGCTGCCACATAGACAGAACTTTTGTCTTCACTAACTCCTGAGAGAGAGAAAGACAGAGTGAGAGAGAGAGAAGTGGATGAAATAAGGAATATTTACTTGAACATATTCAACTCTGTAATTTTAAATTTCATATTGAAAAGAGCGTAGTGATCACAGGGCACATGTATACACGCAGATTATATACAATACTATATTACTAATATATATATATAAATCTTCATACCAATTAATGTTCATATTACTGTTATTGTTTACTGTTCAAAGGTTTGGAAGAACATATGTTGATGCTTTGGTAAAGCTGTTTCTTGAAACATTCATGTGTCACAAATGTGGGATTGACACGGAAGCAGGCGCAGACTTGCATTTTAATATTTATTGAAAACAAAGAACAAAACAATGAAACAAAGACACTAAGACTAATCAACATAAACACTATGGAATGAAACAAACACTATGGCATGAAACAAACACTAAGGTTACTATAAAGAAACACTGTGACACAAAGAGGTGAGTCTAAACAACGAAAGACAAAGTCAACGTGAAAACAACGACTATATACACATACACACACATCAGTGCTCATTAACCACAACGTGAAACAGGTGCAGGAAGACATGTGACTACTAGTGAGCAGTGGCTGCTGGGACATGGAGTCTACCGGCAAACTGGGGTGGAGACACACACAAAAACGTAAACACAGTCCACGTGTTTCTAGTTTCACGTGTTCCACGTGTTTCCTGTTTCTAGTCACCCAGATGTACTGTACTTAATTAAATATATATATATTAATGGGAATATACTTCAAATATATTTTTCTTATATTAATTCATAAGGCTGCCAATAATTGTTGCACACCTATATTTAACAAAGATATTTGTTTTTTGATAAACCTGTGACGTGTTTGCAATCCTTGAGGGCAGAATATTTTTTGTGAATTTTCTGAACAAAAGGCTAAACAATAAAGACAAATTTTAAAGTGGTCTTTGCTCATATTTTACCAAGGTTGCCAATATTAGTCTAGGACACTGTAGCTGTAATTCAAATTTAAATTAATGTGCCAATTCTAATAGGGTTTAGTTTCTATAGTAAAAGCTTATTCACAGAACTGTCATGCACTCTGCTTCCAGCAGAGCAAAGGTGCAGTACTTGCGTACAGCCACCAGGGGAAACCGTGACACGTCAATGTTTCCTCTGAATTGAAAAAAAAAATGAATAGAGAGATGCAAGAAATAACATTATTGACATGACTTTTTCTGACCCTTAAATATTTAAATCCCATGTAAGGCATATCACAGCACTAACTTCTTTCCTCAATCATTTGTGTATCCATCCATTAAATCACGCCACTTCACTAAATTAGTAAATGGAGAACATAATCACTGCTGGGTTAACAGAAATTCTGTTAATGCTTTAAAAAAGGATACATTGGACATTGTGTAAAAATGTTCATTTTCTACTCTTACCTGTGATGATAATCAGGACCAGAGAAGAAGACCTGCTCAGCCTCCTGCAAAAACAAATTTTGCAGCACAGCCACGGGTACACAATCAAGACATTCAGACTGTTTTCATGCATAGACATATTATAACTCAATTTGCATTTTCTGAAAGAATATTTGCAAACTTTACCTTCATGGAGAATTGTGCAGTTGAAATGGCTCTCTAAATAGGTTTTGAGTTTGCCCAACATTGTTTGGTGAAACAAAGATGAACTGCAGAATGGTTAGTGGAAGTCCTTGCAGCATGTGGTGCATTTCTTCAGTTCGGGCAAGGATCTCCCTTCTTGGATTGTTATGTGCTTCTTGAAAAAGAGAGAGTCCAATTGATAAAATTAAACATTAAATTAATTTCATAAACACAAATAGTACTTGACCAACAGATCTTCTGTGATACTATTGCCTACATTGAGCTAAATCTGTGTCCTTGAAATCACTTTATATAGACTATACAGTACATGACAGAATTGAACACGTATTTTAATAGTCAATTATTATGCAAGTATTTTTGTTATTTCTACTATTAAAATTCTCAAATGTCTCATTCAACATTACAAAAACAAAGTCTAAATGAAGAGATGTGCTGATAACATGTATTGTGGGGTAAACTGGCAGTCAGTATAGTTGAAATATTAAGATTATTTTAACTTTATTAAAATGGAAAAACATATAATATTTTTAAGTTTAATGTGCTGGCTAGAATTTATCATTATCATAGTCATTAACTCCACACATAGCTGGGGCTTGCCAGTAGCACTACAGTTTCATTAAACAAATATGCTAACAGTTCGTTTTACCGCATTAGAAGCTAATATATGATGGTTTCTATATATGCTATAGCTAGCAACTCTTCGGCTACATTTACTTTGAATGATTCAAGGCATCAAAATAGTTTTTAATGTTAAACAAATAAAAATTTATTCACATTTGGTACTCACACTCTGTTATCCATCTTCTATGTTGCCAGAAAAAAATGCGGTCACTGGTCCTCTAATTCGGTAGGTGGCGTTGTCAATAAAAACCTAGGGTTCTAGAAATGCGCTTCTGAAAAGACAGTTATTGCGGGATCATGCTACTCCACTGGTCGGCCACAGGTGAAATCTGATTAGCCCCTGAAGGCCCATGTTCTGTCAATCATTGATGATCTCAGTCAGCTGATGAGTCGGTTTGAAATTCAGCTCGTGGAATCGTTTCTTTTTACCGCATCTCATAATGGCTTCAGAGTTGCACCATTCAGGGAAGTAAAATATAGCGGTTGACACATAAAACCTACAATGTTCGGTCCAGCCACACCGCCACAGTCATTCCTCCTCCTCCAAACACGGCGAGTTGAGCTGATGCCAAAGAGCTCCATTTTGGAGCTCCAAAATGGAGATCTTTGGCATCAACTCAACTCGCCGTGTTTGGAGGAGGAGGAATGCTACCTATGACCCCAAAAACACCATCCCCACCATCAAACATGGAGGTGGAAACATTATGCTTTGGGGGTGTTTTTCTGCTAAGGGGACAGGACAACTTCACCGCATCAAAAGGGACGATGGACGGGGCCATGCACCGTCAAATCTTGGGTGAGAACCTCCTTCCCTCAGCCAGGGCATTGAAAATGAAAAGTAATTACTAAGTCATTACGAAGTACTAAGTCATGTTTTGCAGAGGTGTCAAATACTTATTTCCCTCATTAAAATGCAAATCAATTTATAACATTTTTAAACATGCATGTTTCTGAATGTTTTTGTTGTTATTCTGTCTCTCACTGTTCCAATAAACCTACCATTAAAATTATACACTGATCATTTCTTTGTCAGTGGACAAACGTACAAAATCAGCAGGGAATCAAATACTTTTTCCCCCCACTGTATCTATTTGTGCATGTATAAGCTCTGGAAAGTCCCAAAACTAATCCCCCCCCCAAAGGGATTTATTCCTCACAGAGAACAGACCTGCCCGAATCACACTGTTTGAAGTCCAGCTTTACTTCCGTAATTTGTCTATGTCACAGCATGCACTGTCAGCATAACCCTGCGAAAGGCAGCCATGAAGAAAGCAGGGCTCTACCGTAACAATTTCTTTTAGGAGCACTTGTAACTTCTAATTACAAAAAATTAGGAGCACAGTTGAAGTTTAGATTTTTTATTTATTTATTTTTTATTTATTTTTTTTAAAGATATGGTAATGTTAATGTGCCACAATGTAATGCACAAGTAGGCATGAGAAAACTTGAGTTTGTCAATTATGACAGAATTTAGGAACATAGTGTGAGCCATGATAAATTAATTTACCTTCTGATAAACTAAATTTAATATTTTCAGTTAATTTTACAGACTGTATGCAAAAAAACCTTTACATTTAAGTGGTTTTCTTTTCTTTTTATTTATTCATTTTCATATGATTCGTTTCCTGATTTGCTTCTCTCCAAATCCAGTCTTAGACTGTATAAGATATAAGATAACCCACGTAAAATTGCCTGAATTCTATAATTTAATTTGTTCACGATGTTAGGTTTAAATCCTCTGAAAACAGATTTGCAATTGAATGAAACATCTTCTGGACATTACTCTGTTCCAATTCACATCCTTCAAAGCATTGGCATGTTCTTACTCTTACAACCCCCCAAACACACACACACACACACACACACACACACACACACAAAGTCTCCATTAAACAAATGAGACAGCAGTGTTTCCCACAATAACCAAACGTTTTCCACAATATGAGAACAACTCGGGGAGAGCTGAACTAACCAACAAAATTAACAAGACAAAAATTTCCATTAAGAGCAAAAACCCCTACTAACTTCAAGTCTGATTAACAGTCTGCACACAATAACAAATATAATGTCCTTAACTTTTAAAGGCTTCTAACAAATAATCTAACAGTGTAGCAGGTAAAGCCAAGGAAAAAACACTAATAAAATTAAATAAACAGTAACTCTAACCCAGTCAGAGCATTAAAATAGAGAACCACATTAATTCAAAGATAGATTTCAGAGAAGTAACACCACAAAGTCTAGACGAAGTAATGCAACGACAATATCTTCAATAAAAATCCGAATACTGTAGAGCTGGAAGGCCAAGTGCAAAAAATAAAAATAAAACAAGAGCGATAAAGACACCGCTGTGTAGGTGAAATAGTTCACCCCGATATCAAGAGTTTAGCATATTATCCTGCTTCCTCTGTTGAAATAATGTCCTTCTGAACACCGTTATATGTAATGCGAAGCGGAGCTGGGTGAAGTATTCTACAGCGAGTGCCCTCAATGCCTTCCTTAACTACAACGATAATGCCGAGCTTCGTTAAACACGGCCCAGGCCCGTACTATCTTGGCCGTACTATCTTGGCATATCCCTCACTTTAATCTGCTGGAGCTCTCTCGTACGGCGTAAAATATCAACACAGTCACTGTGATAGTGGAATCTGCACACAATAGCTCGTGGTCATTCACCAGGCTTGGGCATCGGGTGAAGGGTCCAATGGGAGCGGTCCAAAACCGGCTCCTTCCCCAGACCAAACACCTCCTTTAACAAGGCCGCTACAGCAGCCGTTGTACATGTGTCAGAACCTTCTGGAACTCTGATTATCCTAACGTTATTGCGCCGTGACATTGACTCAAATCCTCACATTTATTCTCTAATTGAGTCACGGTTGCAGTGAGAGACTCGATAGTAGTTTTCATGTGTGCTATGTCATTGTTACAACCGGAGAGAGCATGCTCCGTTTCCCCAACAGTACCTTTCAGTGTTGATATGGTAGCCTTGGTAGCAACTTTATCACCAGCCAGCTGTGTTTTCACGGCCTGCAGGTCAAGCTGGATAGTAGACAGCGCATCCCTGAGAATCTCCTGGAGCTCTTTTTTAAAAATATCAGCAATGTCCTTCCTCAATAAAGCCAACAACTCGAGCCTGAGTGCGGATTCAGGGGAAGAAGGGGACTCGCTTGTGGCGCACACACTAGACCTCAGTCGTGTCTGAATGCTGCCATGGGTTTTGTGTTCTTTCCAGACATTTTAACATGCCACAAAATTAAAAGTGCAGACAAGGAAACGCAGTAGAATAAGTCAAAATCTCTTGTATGACTGAAAAGCGCAAATTACAATTTTAATGGAAATTAGCAGGAGCCTCCAACTTCACGTCCTACTCTATTTGAACTCCGAATTCAGTACCTTTAAGTGTTTATGACTTCCTGATTAAAGCTTAAATTAAAAAAAAAGTTTGGTATCTGGATCGGTATCGGTTATAAAAATCCTGATCGGAGCATCCTTAATGAACACCATTAAACTAAAGCGCTTTGCATCTGACGGGTAAATGAACTCACCCAATCACATCCTATATGAGATTATTCAGATATCTACACAATATACACAGAGCAGTTTGAGAACTAACTCCAACCCAGAAGCATGACAGTGGAAAATGTCTAGTAGTGTAACTTTAAATATATTTAAGAGAAGCAGACTTCAAACACTGAATATTGATGTTTATTGTATTTGTTTACAAGATGTCATAGGTTAATAGTTGTTTTCTGCTCATGGTCATTGTTAATTGAATGAAAATAATATCAATGAGAAATACTGTTGGTTAATTGAGAAATAAACAAGCATAAAATATATATTTTTAAATATCTTAAACCACATCTGCCAAACTCAAGGCCCACCGGCAAATGTGGCCTGCCAGGTCATTTTATCTGCCCCTTGAAACGCTCTGAGTTCTCCATTGACTCCAATGTAAACCTGTCCGCGGCTGTAAGAGACGCTCAGAGCAGACGCTCCAGCCGTTCATTCACTCCATTAATATATGACGCTGTGAGCATAAATCAATCAAATCAATCAATAATAACAAATCAATCTGATTGGCAGAGGGTCCTCAGTTCTCCAATCAGATTAAAGCTCACAGCGTATTAGATGCCTAGGGTGTGACAAATCATCAGTGGTCGAGGATTGTGGCTAATGTAGGCCTTTCCACTATCCAAAATATACGAATAAAACTTTATTTCTCTACATGAATCATAAGTAAATTGATCATATGTAAACTGTTATCGGGGTAAAAAAAATGTTGATTCTATGTTGATTCTGTATTGATATATCTTGTTGTACTCTGAAAAG
>JAFFST010048310.1:34480-44655 GCA_022414735.1 Noturus placidus | reverse complement strand
ACTTGTGTTGTCCTTGACTATTGTTTAAATTGGTTTGATGTTCCGAAACACTTAAGTGTGACAAACATGCAAAGGAACAGGAAATGAGGAAGGGGGCAAACACTTTTTCACACCACTGTAGATATAGTCCAACACTAAGCAAAGTTACTGTTACCATGCCAGAGTCTACTATTTTCAAATAACAGCACAACTAGCAATGTGTCATTCCTCTTATACTGGGACGGCTGTGGCTCAGTAGAGAGTGTTGTCCACTAATCGGGTTGGTGGTTCGATTCCCGGCCTGGATGACTCCACATTACGAAGTGTCCTTGGGCAAGACACTGAACCCTAAATTCCTCCCAATGGCAAGCTGGCATTGCTTGGCAAGCTAGCATTCCTGGAGCATAGTACTTGTTAATTGCTAGCTAGCTCTGTTACCGTGAATGAGACACGGTGTAAAGCGCTTTGGATAAAAGCGCTATATAAGTGCACCATTTACCATTTATTTATACCGCGAAGGCCCATTGGTGTGTTAATGAAGGCAAAACTACTGAATCCAGCTTTACACAGATAGGAGCTTAAATTGGAAACCAACATTTTCAGTGCATGCAAAGTAATAAATATCTGGATACTTGGTGTTTTTGCAGTGTGCCAATATGCTACCACAAATGAGGCATTTTAGTTTCTCCTCATTACACTTGTAAAACAATATTAAATAGATGTTTCATTTTGGCACATTTTCATGTTTCATGTCAAAGTCTTGGAACTGGCAGATCGAGATACCTCGACAGAGAAATTTGTCAGTTATTGTTGCAGAATTGTACACTCCAAGTTTGCCTTGTTTTATTGTGATTCCCAGCAACATTTCAAAATTCTAGCATATAATATATGAGGGCGGCTGTGGCTCAGTCGGTAGAGCGGGTTGTCCACTAATCCACGAATTGTGGGGTTGGGGGTTCGAATCCCGGCCCGGGTGATCCCATGCCGAAGTGTCCTTGGGCAAGACACTGAACCCTAAGTTGCCCCCAATGGCAAGCTAGCACCTTGCATGGAAGCTCTGCTACCATTGGTGTGTGAGTGTGCACTTGTAAGTCGCTTTGGATAAAAGCGTCTGCTAAATGAATAAATGTAAATGTAATATATGTTTTCATAGAGACCCCTCATTTGGGAACCTCTGTATCTGTTCTAGATAGCTCTTTGGAGCTGGGACTTCAAAGAGACTCACATAAGAGTAAAACTGACATTTGCCACATGTACAGAATTGTGTGTCATACAAAAAACATTTTTGAACCCAGACTTGAGTGTGGTAAATGCAAAGAAAACCTTTTCTAAGGTTCATGTTGACTTTGTTAAAGCAAATACATAGCCAACACATTTTTGTTCATATGAAAGACATAATCCTCAGTAGATACTGTTAGTTTATCAGTGTACATGTTTTTGTTGAGTGTTATCACATTTGCATAGTTCTTTTACACAAGCAAACCAAACAAAGAGGCCTCAGAGTATTAATTTGAGTGGATGCAAATCTTTCCTTTTTAGGTGATGAGCAAATATTTAATGGCCAGATGTTTCCCCTCACAGCAAATATTAAAATGCTGGTAACAGTGTGATAAAGTAACTATGGCCTATGTGTTTAAGTTACATAAATCATTATAAAATGTAAATATATTACAATATTTCATATTCTGTTTCACACACACACTGGTTTAATTACATACATAATCTTCATGCAAAGATTCTTTTTGATAGCTTTAAAGGTCATCTCATTTTACTCTAGTAAGGCCTAAAAGAAGATAAACAATTTAGGCCTTTTTTTAAGCTGGGAAAATATGTAGTGTATTTGTGGAAATGTACAAATCAACTTTCTATCCAGATAATGTTTTTGCATAGTACTTGTTAATGTCATGACAATACCACAAACCTAAGTGAATGTGTCTTCGGATTACATTACGTTCACTAGCATTTTTGTTAACCCTCGATAGTTCAGATTGATCCATCTATCTATCCATCCATCTACTATCCTTTTTTCTATCCATCCGCTTATCCTTTCTTCAGGCTCACGGGGAACCTGGAGCCTATCCTGGGGGGCATCGGGCACAGGGCGTGGTACACCCTGGACAGGGTGCCAATCCATCACAGGGCACAATCACATACACACTCACACACCCATTCATACACTACAGACACTTTGGACATGCCAATCAGCCTACCATGCATGTCTTTGGACTGGGGGAGGAAACCGGAGTACCCAGAGGAAACCCCCGACGCACGGGGAGAACATGCAAACTCCACACACACACTGGGCCACGGTGGGAATCGAACTCCCGACCCTGGAGGTGTGAGGAGAACGTGCTAACTAAATCAGATTGATTGTATTTATAATTAATTCAATTCAATTCAATTTTATTTGTATAGCGCTTTTTACAATAGATATTGTCTCAAAGCAGCTTTACAGGAATATAAACACAGTATACACACAGTAAAAGTGAGAAATTAATCCCAATTAGAGCTGGTGATGTCTTTAACCTCAATATATTGTAATTCTTTGGAGCGCTGACCTCTCTCCTATATAATGTAAATATTAAGCAAGTAAATAACCACTAAGTGTTGGAAACCTTATCCAGCCTTCATTAGCATGTCACACACACAAATATACACTAAAAAGAGTAACTCTGTGGCAATAAAAACCTATGTTGATTGCCTCAGTGTTGGGTAATAGTGTTGGCCCTGCTTAGTGAGCCATTTACACTGTTTATAAGCCGAGAGCAGGTTGTCTGGCTGTTTGAACTGTGAGAGCAATTCCCATGGACAGCCTGGGGCAGGAATGCATATTTGATTATATTCTGCACACTCATTCAGCAGCATTGGCATGTAACAGTTACCGGAGTGCACCAGAATGTGTCTCATGTCAGAGACATGCATAAAAAGAGCCAGTACAACAGAACCATGCTGGACATTCCAACACATTTACAGAGCCTCATTAATGAATGGACATATTGGATAGAAAGATAGATGGAAGGCAGAAATTAAAAATCCAAGCAGGAAGAAGGGAGCATAAATCAAACCTTTTTCAGAGAGGCACTCTCTTGGTGCTTTGATGACACCTGACAAACAGCAAAACTTTCTCATTTCTCAATAACATGCCAAACACCCTGCTGTACAGTGAAATAAATTAGATACTTATTATCTAAACTCCTGAGTCAGAACAAGAAACAATACTGACATATTGACATATTATAACCACACAGACATTTCATTTAAACTTGAAGGTTGCTATTAAGGTAGGCAGTGGTAGTTTTGGACTACTGATCAGAAAGTCATGAGTTCAAATCCCAGCACAGCCAACCTGCCACTGCTAGGCCCTTGAACAAGGCCCTTAATCCTCAACTGCTCAGTTGTATAAATGAGATAAATGTAAGTTGCTCTGTATAAGGGTTATACCACATGCACATAGAAAATTAAAAAAAAATAAAATAAAAATAGGTACAGAAATTCATGAATATTTAGAACTCAAACACACGTTACTCATCCTCATTCTTTCTTCCACAATATCTGCCCTCTTTCTCTCTACAAAGCAAAAATACATAATGTACAACTGTCATTCCATCAGGTCATTCCACTGTCACTGGAGAAATGGCACTACACAGAAACCAGAGCTCCTAAAGTTTGTGTAGCACATCTGTTGGAAGTTAATGCAATCTTACCATGCTGGAGGTTGTTCTCAACTCCGGTAGGGTTGTTTGCTCTGAGCTCAGCATGTCTGCGACTGGTGGCCGAGAGCTCTGACTGCAAGTTGGTCACCTCCTGGCTTGCAGAGTGGAGGGCACCATCGATGTGCTGTGCCAGCTGCTTATTATCTTCCATCATATTCAAGATCTTACCCTGGGGAGGAGCCAGTCCACACAAAGGAGCATGGTGTCAAACGCGGCATAGGGGGAACAACATGCCCCTCTCCCCCTTCTCTCTCCTTTTAATGTGCTGAAAGGCAAATAATTCCAATAACAAGCTTCCCTTTCCTTCGGTGTCCTTCTCTTTTTGACTGAAAAGACAGGGCTTCTACGTGGTTTGTGTATGTTGTGAGTGTGCTGTTATACAAGATCAGAAATGGTGTGTGAAAGAATGAGAAAACGCAAAAATGAGCAAGGGTTCCTCTTCTCTTCCGCAGCTGTTCCAGGAGGGGACCCAGTGCAGTGAAAGATGACATGCTTGCTTTTAAATGGAACATACCATGTGCTTCAGAACAGAAGGGGGGAATGGGGAGGAAGCTGAAGTGCAGCGTTTCTACAAAACTCAACAGACTATAGCTGCTGACTTTCAGATTGTGAAGTCCCACAGTAATTTGTAATGAGTAAACTATCTGCTCGGTGGGTGTGGTGGGGGGGGGGGGGGTAAGGATTGGACCATTACCAAAGAGCTTTAGCTGGAACAGAAATCCCTGTGCCAAACAGCTGTCAGACTGGCTTTGTCTATTCTGTATTCCCTTTTATCATGTGCACAAATTTTCTCTCTCTCTCTCTCTCTCTCTCTCTCTCTCTCTCTCTCTCTCTCACCCACACACACACACACACACACACACACACACACACACACACACACACACACACACAGATATGAACACAGGGACCATTCACTCTCACCCCTTTACCTATGTGTTCATTACAGATTGAGTCTTTTTGTCATAATGAACCCACCCCTTCCACCACCACCACCTCCACCTAAAAAGCTCCAGAGGTTTGGGGGTTGGTTACATTTCAAGAGAGAGAGAGAGGAAATGCTAACACTGCAGTGGACTTGACAACTGCCCAAGGGGGTCGGTCACATTGCAAGAGAGAGAGAGAGAGACAGAGGAAATGCTAACACTGCAGTGGACATGACAACTGTCTTAATGTAGCCCTATAGTGAACACAGGAAGTTAAGACTTAAGTTAAGACATTACAACTAATCAATCTACACCGAGTCAGAAAATTTGTTTATTATTTATTTATTTATACATTTTCTGACACGTGTTCTTATGTTGTAAGTACCCTTTTAAAAAATATATTTTTAAAATAAACAAATTTGTAATAAGCATGTGATTTATAAGTTTAGTTAAATAATATTTTTTTGAAAAACAAATATAGAGAATGGTACAACGTTTTCACAAATGACAACAACTAGAGGTCTGGTTTAAAAAAACAATCTGGTAATAATTCATTTACAAGTTAATTAGAACTTCTCACTATAATGTTATTTTTGAAATTAACAAATGTTATAATTAAATTTTTATAACTTTAATTACAACTACAATTTTAACAGAAATTGGTATATATTGTCACTTAATATACAGTGCATCCGGAAAGTATTCACAGCGCTTCACTTTTCCCACATTGTGTTATGTTACAGTCTTATTCCAAAATAGATTCAGTTCATTATTTTCCTCAAAATTCTACAAAAAATACCCCGTAATGACAACATGAAAGAAGTTTGTTTGAAATCTTTGCAAAAGATCAGTCCCTCCAGTACATTGTTGCCATGTCTGCTGATGCGTTTTTGGGGAGGGGGGGTTAAATTAAATCATGAAAGCTGGAGCTCACTTTTCTAGCGATATCTGGCAACTGTGAGTTTAAATGAAGTGAATGTGCTGTTTATTAGAGTTGGTGAAGGGAGAGCAGCAGTGTGCTGTATGTTTGATGTCTTTATTATGATTGGTGAGGAATTATTCAATACAGAAGTTTGAATTACACCCAATCTTGTGGCATTAGCATAATTATTAATTTACTGGCCTAATACCGCTGTGACTACACAAGTTTGTCACAGTCGCAGGTTCAGGTCATTCTGCGTGATCAATAAAAGTTGAGAGTTGAGAGAAGCAGATGATGTACAGTGTTACTCTTGTTTATATATAATTTGTTTTTGTACAACTCTGACCATGTCACACACACACACCTGTGCGCCTATATATTATTTCACAGTCACACAAAGTGCTTTTTAGTCACACTGTAAATCCCTGGGGATTCATCTTTATATGTTTCATTAGAGTGGCACCAAACAAAAGTTCCAACATCATCTCCTTGGCCACTCCAGATTTGTGATTCATCACTGAATATCACTTTCATCCAATCATCCAGCCTCCATGATTGCTTCTCTTTAGCCCACTGTCATAAACATTGACTACTGTTTCAATTAATTTGTTTTTTTTATTTTGTTTTGCTGCATATAATTTAAAGACATATTGTTTTCAATCTTGACCTTGGTGTATTCCTTGGTCTACCCTTCTGTTTTCCTATTATAAACCCATTTTGTTTATATTGCCCCAAATTTTAGAACAACCAACATCTTTTGCCACACTCTGTCCCAGATTTCCTTTGAATGTTTTATAATTTATAATTCCATTGAGATAGTTTTATAATCCTCTTGTCAGGGCATTTGTTTTAGAAATGCAAATTACAAACTGATTCTATAAATTTTTACTTGATCTGACAGAAATATCCCATTAATTAAAATAATTTCATTTAATTTGTTTGAGGTATGTTTCACAAAGCTATCTGTATCTGTGATTTTTTAAATTTGCTACGAAGTGAAAAAGCCAGGTATACGTTGTTACGATCTCCCCGTCTGGCAGTGCGTTCGGAGTGATGAGAGGGTGCGCGCATGCACGATCTACGTGCACAAGTGCTCAGCGAGCACATGCTTTTCGGACTTTGACAACTGTGACATTGTTAACTGTGGACACGTGCACAGCGGCCTACAAACATGGCCGCCATGGACTACATTTCCCACACATACCTTATTCGGAATACTAATCACACACACCTGTTTCCAATCTCACATGTACTCACACCACAGTATATAAGAGACTACTCAAACACTATGAATTTGCGTAGTGTTGAGTTTAACTCACGTACCAAGCAGTTGTCCTTTGTTCTCGTTTTGTTTCATGATCTCTGACCTCGTTTATAGTTTCTCAGCTCTATACCTTGTCAATTATTGCTTCGCCGTATTTATGCCTGTTTGCTGATCGCCTAACCTTTTGCATGTTTTTGGACTACGTTTTTGGATTACAATTTGGATTTGTCTGCCGTTGTCTCCTTTAATAAAACTGTTAACTGCACTTGCATCCGTCCTAATCTCCCTTACGTCTCACGATGTGACAAACGTCCTCTAAATATGGTGATTCCATACTTTTTGCAAGGGATTGTACATAGACTACATTAGAATATTATTACAATGATTATATTATCATATATATTTATTATATTAATTATAATATTATATTCCTATATTATAGGTAAGACCTTATACACAACTATAACTATATGTATATATACATTAGGTCAATGAACTTATCATAAAAAAGCACTGTATAATTTTACATACATAAATACTACAATACTACAATGCTAGATAGAATAAACTGCAAACTGGAAGAACTAGAGTAAAATCAGACATTCAGTGCTGTGAAAAAAGTATTCTTCTGATTTCTTTTGTTGTTCTCATATTACATTGTTTCAGACATTATAACAAAATCTAGAAATAAGATAAAACAAAGGCAAACTGAGTAAATAGAAAATACAGTTTTTAAATGACAGTGTTATTTGTTGGAGCAAAAAAGTTATCCAATACCAACTAGGCCTGTGTGAAAATGTATTTTCCCCCATAGTTACTAGTTCCCCACATCTATGAAACTTCATTGATAATGGGGTTCAGGTGGACTAGACACAACCAGGCCAGTTTACTGCAAACCCTGTTCAAAAACATAAACACTTAAATAGAACTTTTTCAACAGCATGAAGTTGGTTAAACCCAGTAATACACTTACCCAGTAAGGCAAAGTTGAAAGAAATTCCAGAAATGATGAGGAAGAAGGTGATTGAAATACATAAGTCTGGGAAGGGTTACAAAGATATTTCAAAGGCTCTGGGACACCAAAGACCTACAACGAGAGCCGTTATCTCCAAGTGAAAAACTGTGCACAGTAGTAGTTCAGTAGTGCAGCGGTCTCCAACCTTTTTTGCACCACGGACCGATTTAATATCAGACAATATTTTTACGGACCAGCCTTTAAGATGTGGTGGATTAATACAACAAAATAAAATGATACGACCAGCATAAAAACAGGGGTATTTTTTAATTATAATAATAATAAACATGAATCCAATGTGAATTTGCAACATTATTAGCAGTGTCCTCGTAACATCACGCCAACAACATCACATGAGTAACATCCTCTCTGGTAACGTTGCAACATGCCTTCAAATTAAGATACACCACAAAAACAAATATAAAGTGCATGAAAAATACAACTCACCATAGCATTGAATCAGTGGGAGCCCTGAGCCTGTTTCTGTAACGAGACAGTCCCATCTAGGGCTAATGGGAGACAACGACACCCAGATTGTGTTGCTTATGTCCAGTCTTCTCTGTAATTTTATTTTGATTGCTGCCACTGCAACAGTCAAATGCAAGTTTAAAAAAGTATGTCTTGAGTTTCCGAAATTCAAGAGGAAGAGAGTTCCAAAGGGAAGGAGCAGAGACAGAAAAAGCCCTGTCACCCATAGATTTTAAGCGGGTTTGTGGAACAGTACACTGTGAGGAGCGCAGTCAGCGATTTGGGGTGTAAGGAATTAATAAAGCAGATAAGAAATTAGGAGCCATGCCATGTAATGCTTTGTATTTCAGCATCATAATTTTAAAATCAACACAGAACCTGACCGGAAGTCAGTGCAAGGACTCCAAAAGAGGAGTCATATGACTGCATGACCTGGTCCAATTCAGGGTACAGGAGTTCTGTACATATCGCAGTTTATTGATTGTGGATTTAGACACTCCGGCTTCACCGGCGTAACAGTGACAACAAATGAGTTAATCAGCTTTTCAGCTACAGAAACGTTTAGCATAGGAAACAGTCTTTCTATATTTCTGAGGTGAAAAAAAGGATACTTCAACAGTGCTCTGAATAAAAGAATCAAATGTACGGCTGGTATGGAAAATTACTTTATGTCACGAATGTGGGATTGAGGCGGAAGCAGGCGCAGACTTGCGTTTTAATATTTACGTTTACATTTACTTTTATTAATTTGGCAGACGCTTTTATCCAAAGCGACTTACAAATGAAAGATACAAGCAAAGTGATATCAAGCAGAGAACAATACAAGTAGTGCTACTGTACAAGATCTAGTAATTGAGTACTAGAAGAAGCAAAGTGTGCAGAGTAGGGGTGCAAGTGCCTTTTTTATGAGTTGGTTAGGTGTTGACGGAAGAGGTGGGTCTTTAGCTGTTTCTTGAAGATAGTGAGTGAATCTGCAGTCCGGATTGAGGTTGGAAGTTCATTCCACTACTGAGGAACAGTTAGTATGAAGGAAGAACAAAACAACAAAACAAAGACACTAAGACTAATCAACATAAACACTATAAAACAAAAGACAAAGACTACGTGAAAACAAGGACTATATATACTCACACACATTAGTCCTTATTAATCACAACGTGAAACAAGTGCATGAAAACATGTGACTTCGGGTGAACAGTGGCTGATGGGACATGGAGTGTACAAACAGACTTGGGTGGAGACAATAACAAAAACAAACAAAGTACACGTGTTTAGAATGGTCATTGCTCTCTGCTTCCGGCAGAGAACAGTACAACAGACAGTACAAAGTACTCTAGAACAGTACAAATAGACAGTGGACCAGCTTTGAGAATTTGCTGATGGGAACCTATAAGCATAACTTTAGTTTCCCCACTACTCAGGCACAGAAAATTATTATACATACATGTTATCTCAGAAATACAGTCAGAAAGAAAAACATCAAGGATTTCACCAGATTTTGAGTGAATGTAGATTTGTGTATCGTCAGCATAAAAGTGATAATGGAAGCTGAGCGATCGCAGCAGATGCCCAAGTGGAGATAGAGAAATATTGAAAAGTAGAGGGCCTAAAACTGATCCCTGAGGAACACCAGTGAGCACAGAGCTAGTGTCAGACCTGTAACCCCCCATAGAAAAAAACTGGGAATGGTCAGTAAAATAGGATTTAACCAGTTTAAAACTGTCCTCGACACAACAAAAACACTTTCAAGGCAGGTAAGTGAAAGACCATGATCCACAGTATTGAAGGTGGCTCTAAGATAAGGAAGAATAAGAATGGAATTAGCTCCAGAAACAGAGACCATCAACAAGTATGGGGTCGTCCATATATTATGTCATGGGGGAAGGGG
>JAFFST010048307.1:9913-22339 GCA_022414735.1 Noturus placidus | reverse complement strand
AAGTGACTTACTAATGAGACCACATTCACACACCAATGGTAGCAGAGCTGCCATGCAAGGTGCTAGCTTGCCATTGGGGGCAACTTAGGGTTCAGTGTCTTGCCCAAGGACACTTCGGCATGGGATCACCCGGGCCGGGATTCGAACCGCCAACCCCACGGTTAGTGGATTAGTGGACAACCCGCTCTACCGACTGAGCCACAGCCGCCCTGAACTTTGACAGTACAGTAATGAGGAAAGGGTCAGTGCTGAAAACTTAATTACTACAATCTGCTTAAGATTGAAAAAATATTATGAATTACGTGAATCACAATCCCCGGCCCACTTGACTCCACGTACCGAAGTGTCCATGGGCAAGACACTGAACCCCAGGTTGCTCCTGATGGCAAGTTAGTGCCTTTCATGGCAGCTCTGCTACCATTGGTGTGTGAGTGTGTGTGTGTGTGAATGGGTGAATGAGACCCAGTTTAACGCACTTTGAATAAAAACACTATATAAGTGTGTTATTACTATTTACCATTCATGAATAATCCATAAAGGTAGCGGTTACATAACATGTAGCAGTCACTTTTTTTTTTTTTTTAAGTAATACACATTGTAAGATAAATCAAATTAGAAACTTTTCCACCCATAATATGAAATCGCAACATATACAAATTAAGTGAAAACAATCAGAAACATTTACGGGAAAAACATGAAAAATGTAACAAGCATAAGTGTGCAGACCTTTTTTTTTTTTTTTTTTTAAATTGTGTTCAGAATGAACCAATCACGTTCAATCTCATGTTATAAAAGTGATTTAACAGACATCAGCGATGAAATTATTCCGAGTAACCCCAAATAAAGACCAGCTGTATCTGTAGGATTTTCTTTATGTTGATTTCCGAAGCCATGGTCCATAAAGAGCTGAAAAAGCATGTACAGGATCTCACTGTCAAAAGGATTCGACCAGGAGAGGGTTATAAAATAATTTCCAAAACATTTGATGTACTATGGAACACCGTGAAGGCCATAATAAACAAGCGGGGAAAATGCAGCACCACAGGGCAGGACGTCGCTCCAAATTGTATAACAGGACAAGAAAAAAAAACGTACCAGGGAGGCTGCCAAGAGACCTACAGCAACATTAAAAGAGCTGCAGGATTATCCTATTACTCTCTATATGTGACAACAATCTCTCATATTCTTCACATGTCTGGGATATTGGGTAGGTCGTCTAGACAGAAGCCCTTTCTCACAAAAATAAAAAATAAATAGCTAAATAAAAAATCCATACTTGAATAAATAACCCCAAGCCATGTGGCAAATTATGTTATGGTCTGAGACAAATTCCAAAACTTATAATAATTCCATAACTCCAAAAGGTATATTTGGTGCAAAAAAACAATCAAACAAAAAATCACAACAACAAAAGACCACCATGTCCACGGTGAAGCATGGTAGTGGGAGCATCATGCTTCCGTGCTGCTTTTCTTCAGCCAGAACTGTAGGTTTTATCAAGTTGGAGGGAATCATGAGCAGCTACAAATACCAGTCAATTTTAGCGCAAAATCTTCAGGTGTCTGCTAGTAAGCTGAAGTAGAAAAGGAATGTGTTTTGCAAGAAAGAGTGGGAAAATATTACCAAGTCATTTTTTCACTTTATTTGTATAAGTTTCACTTGCACATTAAAAGTGAGAAAATATCTGACATGTTTTATCTTAGTGTCATTTTTTTTTTTTTACTTCACAAAAACCTGCCATTTTAAAAGGGGTGTTATATCCATTCTATACGAGCTGCTAATTAGCCACAACAGACATGTGCACTTCCTGCTCCAGGATCCCAATTAGCATGAATTAGCTATTATTCTATTTTCTCAACTCTACATGTGAAATGATGCTCCTTAATATAAGCTGTGAAATAAGCTCTGGCGTCTCATCCAGGATGTAGTCTCACCTTTTACCCAGTGAGTCTGGACCCAGTGCAACACAAATAAAATAATGAACGAACAAATAAATGAATTAAAAATAACAAACAAACAAAAAAAAACACTTTACACCTCTTCTCTGCGCTCTTTGTATCTCTAGAACTCAATTATTAGTCTTGCACGGTAGCACTACTTGTATTGTTCTCTGCTTGATATATCGCTTTGCTTGTACTTCCTCATTTGTTGTAGTAGTAGTAGTAGTAGTAGTAGTAGTAGTTGGGCGGCTGTGACTCAGTCGGTAGAGCGGGTTGTCCACTAATAAACTAATCGTAGGGTTGGTGGTTCGAATCCCGGCCCGGGTGATCCCATGCCGAAGTGTCCTTGGGCAAGACACTGAACTCTAAGTTGCCCCCGATGGCAAGCTAGCACCTTGCATGTAGCTCTGCTGCCATTGGTGTGTGAGTGTGCTCTCATTTGTAAGTCGCTTTGGATAAAAGCGTCTGTAAATGAATACATGTAAATGAATTAATGTGTGAAACACATTCTGTAAGTACTGTGAGAACATGCTTAAGTGGCGTCATACTTCCTACTTGAAGACCTCGATGTACACACTGAAGGACATGTCTATATTTCTACAGGGTTTCCCAATTTGTATCTTGGTGACTCGAGATGGTTCACATTGGTGAGCTTTTCCAACATCGTGTATGAGGTATTGTGCTGTCCGAATACATATGGACTACCTGGGGATCACCATGGACCTGTTTGGTAAACTCTCATGTAAAGAATCTGGCAGCAGCATCAGAAACCCATAAATACGTCAGTGTTGAGCAAGAACAGCCATTATACAGTATATCTATAAACGCTCCTGCCGCCAGACGAAATGATTTTTCATTCCCGCGCTGTTTTGATTTTATTTCAGCCGAGCGATCGATATGCCATCACTCCTCTTTTACATCCCACACTTCCATCAGCTGAATTTATCCACTCGTGTGTGACTGACTCCATCGATGGGCCGCACGTTGCTCCGCAGCCAATTGATTTATTTATCTGCGTGCAGCCAAAGAGTTCCAGCCTCAGACAGACTGTACAAGCTTCTCCCTCATGCCAACCTTCTCTCCCTCCTCCCCTCCTCTGTCTGTGTATTGATCTGCTCTATGATAGCGTGTTCACACGCAGTCAGCATCAAATACCACTCACTCGGGTTTAAGATCCCCGTTGATGTTTACAAACACACAGCTCATGCGTAACATCTCTCTCTGTGGTCTGTTTGTCTTTCTGTCTATATGTTTCTCCATCTTTCTCTGGAAATGTGGGTGCATAGGTATGGGGGGGGAGAAAAATAAAAACAAGTCAATTTCAGCACAAAAGGGACAGATGGATAGGGCGGCTGTGGCTCAGTCGGTAGAGCGGGTTGTCCACTAATCGTAGGGTCGGCGGTTCGATTCCCGGCCCACATGACTCCACATTCCAAAGTGTCCTTGGGCAAGACACTGAACCCCAAGTTGCTCCTGATGGCAAGCTAGCGCCTTGCATGTCAGCTCTGCTCCCATTGGTGTGTGAGTGAATGGGTGAATGAGACACTGTGTAAAGCGCTTTGGATAAAAGCACTATATAAGTGCGCCATTTACCATGTTAACATACGGAAGTCAGGATATTTATTTAAAACATAAAAGGCTATGAGTCTTTATGACTCATGTCTTGCTCTGTCTCCCTCTATCTGTCTTCCTATATTATGCTGCTTTCTCTGTTCTGTACCATATAGCATGTCTCTCAAACATATACAAGTAATTTAATCATTCATGCCTGTGCTGATGGAAGTGCATAGAGGACGTCTTAGCAATTCTGCACATTTATTTATTTATTTATTTATTTATTTATTTTACCTCAGTGATGATGTTGTCTATGGTGTTGTCCCTTTCTGATGGCTGAATTGGCTGATGGCTGATGGCCTAAATGGATGGATGGATGGATGGATGGATGGATGGATGGCTACAATTTATTTATTTATTTATTTATTTATTTATTTATTTATTTTAAACAACTCTGCCTTTCCATTCACAGTCTCACATGTCAAAGAAACTCGATGTGCATTTTGCGAAGGAAACACTATATCTATTGCACAATGGAGGACAGCATCAGCAGTGACTCTATCCAGTGGAAGGATGGGGAAAACGGTGATTCACTAACCAAACTAGACTACTGTATAAAAGAATTGCTCATGAAATTTTACGAACAACTCGGGAGAATTTTAAGCGCGTTTTATTTTATTTCAAGTCATTTTTGCCTTTTGAACTTAGTTTCTGGACATTTCATGGACATTTTTATTTATTTATTTATTTATTTATTTATTTTTTAAACACTACTTGGTTTCATGGTCTCACAATGGCTGGCTCCTCTCCCACTCACGTACCCACACATCTTTTGGCACAGTAGTTCCAGGAATATCTGCATGAACAGCAAAAGATAACCATCTGGCCTTTTTTTTTTTTTTTGTTGCCTTTTCTACTTGTTCTTGTACAGGTGCTGTTTACTAACAGACAAAAACTACTAGCGCATTTAATTGTTGCGTCAAGATTAATGGATTGTCTCCCAAAAGTGTCATTCTGAATTATACCCAGAACTGTCCAAGCTGCTGTTACAGACAACAATTCAACCTTCTGACCAATCAGATTCAAGAAGCAGATCTACACTGCACCTCTCACTCTGGTTGTCTCAATTTCTCTAGAGTAACTCTAAAACTCTTTATCAGTCCTTATTTCACACACTCTTTAAATAACCACTCTCCAGGCAGGCTGCTACATCTTTAATCATCACATCCTTCTAGAATATGTCAGGAATACACAGACACGCACACACTAGATTCTGTCAACACACCATCGATCCCCTGACCTTTACTGCAGCAGTGATGAGACGAGCGGCTGAAGCCCAAACACAAAGAGAGAAGGATGAGCAGCGCTGTGGTCGGGTCATCTGGCTATACAAACAGTGGCCTTAATTCATATTTCAATCTTTACCAGCTTGTATCTGCTCGCACACATTCGCTCACAAACACACTCAAAAACACACGCATGATTAATGCGCCGGCTCGAACTCGGCCAAGTGAAACAAATCTTTCAGCAGCATGCTGCGATCGATACCGCTACATCGTTTCAGCTAAGAAAGGACTGAAATGGAATCCAGGAATGCAGAAACAGAGCAGGAAATGGGAATTAGTGGCAACTACATCTCACACACACACACACACACACACACACACACACTCATGGTTTAGCACCTGTGTGCATCTGTGAAGTCCATGCTTGGATGCACACTTCATTTAGGTGGCTAGAGTGATTTGTTAAAACTTTCTCTCTCCACCTCACTCACTTCCCCTGTATTCAGTCATCGGAATTGAGTTCTCTTAGCCGTCGAACGTTCCACTGATGTTCCACTGACCTGTCAACTCAAGGATCCCAGATGCCAGTGCTCTAATATATATATATATATATATATATATATATATATATATATATATTACAAAATGGCAGATGGAGCCGTATTTAAGTATCATTAGCAGCTTAACATTGCAGAATTATTTTCTCTGAGCTGCATTCTCCGCTAGCTAGGTCTCTAGCACAAATCAGCCCAGTCGCTAGGTAGCACGCTTGTGCATCAGATAGGAGTTTAACAAAACATTGCAACTGTATCTTTCTTGCAAGTTCCTTCTCTCAGATCGAAGCACATCACAGAGTTCACTACATGTGAGCCTTGTTTTGGTCTTGTCTCCACACCTGTCCTGTCATTGGTGTGTTGTCTGATTGTGTCCACATGTTCTGTGTTAAATTATTTTGTCATAATAGATCTGTTGTTTTGTTTTTTTTTTTAGTCTAATTGAGTCTACAAGAGTTGTTCAGTTTGGCATTTGCAAGTTCTCGATCACGTCTGGATGGACACAGGGTTACATGTAATTGTCCACTGCAAGGACGATCATCTGTCCTTCCTGTCTCCCTGTAGCACCGTCTTAGGCATCTTACATTACAGGCCTTGCAGTTTATTGCTCTGGGCACATCTGCAGTCCTCATCTCTCCCTGCAGCAGGCCTATGGCATGTTCACACAGGTGAGCAAGCACCATTAATCGAATATTTTGAGATACTGAGCTTTTGATTTCCACGAGCTGTAAGCCGTAATCCATCCATCCATCCATCCGTAATCATCAAGATTACAACAAACAAAGGCTGAAATATTTCACTTTATATGTAATAAATCTAGAATATATGGAAGTTCCACTTTTTGAATTAAATTACAGAAAACAGTAACGTTTCCGTCATATTCATTATATATATATATATATACATGTACGTCTTTGAGCCTTTGACACGATCCCTATACATGATGATCCTGTTAGTCCAAGGGCGTAATGGACATTGGGGGAGGTCCAAGCGTTTGGACATTGGGGTGGTCCAAGCGCTAACCACCCCCCCCCCCCTTGCGTGCAGCCAAACTTCCAAAATTTGATACTGAAATTTTGTATATTTAGAAGATAGTTTAAGGATTACAGTTACTGTTTGAATTCACGTGGTTCTGAGTGATAGAAGCTGCCACAGCGTGTACCAAGTGTACAATTGGAAAGGTTTGGGGGGGGGGGCATATTTTCCGTAACAAACATGAATATATTAAAAAAGAATATAAATAAATAAATAGATAAATAAAATAAATAGAATAGATGAAGAAAAGACAGATCAGTTGGCAGGGAGAATTAAAGCGGAACATATAGAAAATATTTTGTCCTGTATATTGGGGGGGACAGATTGGTATTTCCTCAACATTGGGGGGACACAACCCCCCCAAAGAGTGCAAGGTTACGCCCATGTGTTAGTCCTGTATTCAGCATCATTCACCATTTTTTTTTTTTTTTTCTGAATGGATGGGAACTGTAAAGTGTGTTCAGATTATCTAAGCAAACGCTTTAAGGACAAAAATTAATGGAGTCAACATCAGGTCTTAAAAGTCCAAGAAAATTTGCTGTAAGATATTAACAATGTTTGGTATCTGATATATTTATATTGAACCTCCAGCAAAGTGTGAATGAAAAAAAACAAAAAAACAAAAACAAGCTAGAGACGCTAGCTGAACTCGCCATTTGGGGACATCTAAAATAGTAGTGTGTCTTTGTAACAAGGTACACAGGGACTTGTATGGCAGGCTCTATACATACTGTAAATTGTTAAATACTGTGTAGCTGTTGATATTGTTACAATTTCTCTAAGGAGATGCGTATTTAACTTTTTGGAGAGTCAGCACTCTGCAACAGCCAGAGATAAAGCTGTGAATTAGTTCTCTGCCACCTCTTGCATAATTGTTGGCAAGTCACTGTGGTATAATTGATCTATCTATGTATCTATCAATAGCATGCCTCCATTGTGTTTTATTCCTTCCATGTTTACATTCCATTGTGTCTTAAGGTCAGTTGGTCACTAATGATTTACATTTTTAGTATTTGGCAGACGCCACTTGCGGAGTCTGCATGTTCTCGTGTGTCGGGGGTTTCCTCCGGGTACTCCGGTTTCCTCTCCCAGTCCAAAGACATGCATAGTAGGCTGATTGGTGTGTTTAAAGTGTCCATAGTGTATAAATGGGTGTGTGAGTGTGTATGTGATTGTGTCCTGTGATGGACTGGCATCCTGGTGCCTGATGCTTCCTGGGATAGGCTCCAGGTTCCCCGTGACCCTGATAAAGGAGTAAGCGGTAGAGGATGGATGGATGGATGGATGGAATGCGTGTATCTCATTTATACAACTGAGCAGTTGAGGGTTAACTCTTGCTCGGCAGTGCTCGAATTTGAAGTTGCGCCCTTCCGATCAGTAGTCCAACATCTTAACCACTGATCTAGCTAGTTCATCCATCAAAGTCGATGAGGACCACACAGTATCATCAATTTAAGTTTGAGTGGGTTCTGAGATGGCTGATTAGTCCAATCTGAGCCCAGAATTGACGGTTGGGGTCATAGAAGATCAGATTGCCGACCTGGTAAAGAAGAGATACCATCTTGGACATAGCACATTTACTACTGGCCACATAATCCATATGCTACATGCACCATATGAATCAATAAAAGATTTAGCCGAGTAGACTATGACTGCCATGGACCGTTATCCAAGATGAAATTCTAACACTGAAAGGGTGGACATTCTGATGGTCAATGATTGCACTGCAACGTTACCAATTAGTCAGACTTTATTCAGATAATAGAGTGAACATCATTAACCTCAGTAGAAAGTTACCACAGATTAAGGGATTTTAAAGTGTTGATTTTTGGCTTAGTGGCATCCCCATTCTCCGCTCTCAGGGTGCCGTTCTCTCTTCTTAAAGGACTGCCGATGTGTTAATGAAGGTCAGTCTACTAATGATATAAACGTAATTGATCATAATGACTGAAAACCTTTAAAAACATAAACTCGTTATGGAACATAGTCTTAAAAAAAAAAAAAAAGAAAAAAAAAAAAGCATAGTGACCGTACAACTAGACAACAAAGCTGCTAAAAGAGTGCCATGCATTCTGTAGTGATTTACAGTTACAGCCATTTGAATACAATAAGTCAAATGAAGCAGTAAAAACAAAAAAAAACTTTGTTGAATTGACTTCATTCATGTGTATATCGGTTCCACGTGATTGAGTTACATTTACACGATATGTTCTTGTGCCTTGAGCATGATTTGAGCATGTAGTTTCAAAACTGTGAATAAAATAAAAATCCATATCCTACTCTCACCTGAGCTGAGGATCAAAACCCGGTTCCAGGCGTTCAGCAACGTCTGTATTACCACAGTATATGTTTTAATCACATGCATTTGATTCTATAGTTCCTCGTGAGAGTTCGTAATGTAATTGGTTTATGTTGACAGTATGAATAGTGAATTGATCACACTCAATTCGGGGCGGCTGTGGCTCAGTTGGTAGAGTGTGTTGTCCACTAAGCGTTCTTGACTTCACATACCGAAGTGTCCTTGGACAAGACACTGAACCCCAAGTTGTCCCTGATGTCAAGTTAGCACCTTGCATGGCAGCTCTGCTACCATTGGTGTGTGAGTGTTTGTGATGGACTGGCACGCTGTCCAGGGTGTACCCTGCCTTGTGCCCGATGCTTCCTGGGATAGACTCCAGGTTCCCCCCGTGACCCTGATAAAGGAGTAAGCGGTAGAGGATGGATGGATGGATGGATGGATGAAGAACAACCCAAATAATCTAAAGAGAATCCATCAGTGTCCATGAGTTGTTCCTATTAATAATGATCACTTAGTAGAGCCATTTGAAGCAAACTCAAACCTACAAAGTGCTGCTGTTGGTGTCTATCCTTCAAAGTGCCCTGTGTAATCCATGTCTTTTTGGATTGGACCAAAATTTGGTCACATGACTATTGATTGCTCCATGTGACCAAAATGTACAATTTACATTTGGATTGCACGCGGTTCTACCAGGACTTGAAGGACCAGTTTTTTTAGGTATGTATTTTTCGCATATATGTGGTGCATGCACATGATATTTAGAGAGATTTCCGAGTTATAAAAGTTAAACGCAGTGGGATGACGCAGTGCACAAGTTTGGTACCTGAAGTGCACGTTCAGAGAAAAGCAACATGACACTTCATCTTCCTCAGCAATTTTGTTCATCTGTTCATCTTGTCCCCGAGGACATATTAATTGTCTCATCGATGGTGCGGAAGATGTCCAGCCTCTGCAAAAATCGCCGGTGAGTTTGTCAGCAAACAGATTTAATTTTTTTTAAAACTCCCTACCTTCTTCTCCTCAATCCAATAAAGCAAAAGTTGTTCAATTTATCCCAAAGTGGGCAAATTGGCTAAGGCGTCTCGTCGGAGATGGAAAAGAGCAAGAGAACGCTTATGTCCCAACAGGAGTCCCACGAGAAGCATAAATCAGTTTAGTGTTGTTTCGATTACAAGCACACACAAGCTTTTAGGGAACGTGGACCCTGCCGAGCAGGGCTGATCTATAAACAATGAGTTTGGGAGGAAATAATAACAATAAGTCGAGCAGTTATGATGGAGCGAATGAAATATGAATGAGCGAGAGAGAACAGCAGCCAGCGCATTAACGTCCTGTAACTTTCCCATTCGACACGCTTCAGCAGGCACGGCTTCAGCCAAAACGTTTTAGCAAACACACACACACACACACACACACACACACACTTAAACCACCAGCACATGCATATACAAACAGACACACACACATACACACACACACACACACACACACACACACACACACACACACACACACACACGACAAGGCAGATCTACAAAATATACAAAAGGTCATCAAACTGTAATTATTCAAATTGCCTGGCTGCTCATTCTGGATTTTCTGATGCACGCACACACACACACACACACACACACACACACACACACACACACTCATCTCATCTGGCATCAGCTCATCCTTCTTTTTTTAATTGCTCAGGGGGCAGAATTAGTGTTACACTGCTGTTCTCACGTTTGCACTCTACTGGAACCAAAGAGCTTTTGGGCCTTTGTCACAAATGAAAAACTTCATCTCTAGTTAGTGTTCTCATTAGAAAGTCAGACATTTTAATGTTCCAACCAAAGTGCGAGAAAACACAGAGCCTGTCTAACAATGTTGGTTACCTTATCCTTTATGCTATTTTCAGTGGCCAACAGATATACTTGCCCCATAATGCAACATGATTGGTTTGATTCAGAACGATCAGATGAATGTGGAATGATATAAAGGTGACACAGCTTGTCTTGATATGTGTTTAGCACTTTAAGTGCTCATACTGTACACTAACCTATGGTTGGCCAATTAGCTAAAAAGTTAACACTTAAGGCATTCTCCTTTCTAGAGACGCTTCTCTCTGATGGAGTCCTTTGTACACCGTCTATCAAACCCCAGCATTTGGGACACAGCCGAGATCTCCAGCATGAGGTGTTTGCAAGTTTTGAACTTTGACCCCAGAATAGCTTCTACCGGTGCTTGAAAATGCATCCCCACACTGCCGCTCCCTCTGAGTTGACATTTTGAGTTTAATCCATTCAAAGTGACTCGAAATATCAAATCACCTTCAAATGGAATTCATTTATGTCTTCAAGAAACGCCAAGGTGCGTCACGCAGTGCTTCGGTCGCCATGGCTTGTTGCCAGGGAAGCAGTCACCACAGAAGCAAGGCGTATCTTTTTAATAAATACTTTAAAAGGTTGCGTCTAGATAAGTGCCAACACACACACACACACACACACACACACACACACAGTACTGAACACATGTGCTCTGGCACTCGCTCAAGCTTCTAATTAGAGAGTTGGGCGTCTGAGCCGAATGGCATAAAAAGCACCAACTGATGCCTTTAAACACTCATTATTCACCACACAACGAGGCTTGTTAAAATGGAGCAACAGCGACACCTTCGGATTACACGTGCTTACACAGACACGTACAGTCTAATGGAGCACAGAGAAAAATATATTTAAAAAAACAAGCAAAAAAAACACGTATTCCCATCATGCAATCAAACAGATGCCTCACGTCTGAGGTGTGAAAAGGAGCTGGCTGACACAAGCCTATCTGAATGCTCTGTTCACACACCATTTACTTCATTTAATCAGTTGTTTTTGTTACGGTGCAGCCTTCATTCAAATGGTATCACATGATGATCTTAATATGAACACGTGTGTCTGATACTTTTATACAAATTAGAGCACAGATTATGGCAGTGGTTACTACATTTTACATTTACATTTATTCATTTAGCAGACGCTTTTATCCAAAGCGACTTACAAATGAGACACACTCACACACCAATGGTAGCAGAGCTGCATGCAAGGTGCTAGCTTGCCATCGGGGGCAACTTAGGGTTCAGTGTCTTGCCCAAGGACACTTCGGCATGGGATCACCCGGGCCGGGATTCGAACCACCAACCCCAAGATTAGTGGATTAGTGGACAACCCGCTCTACCGACTGAGCCACAGCCGCCCAATTACTACTACTACTACTACTACTACTACTACTACTACTACTACTACTACTACTACTAATAATAATAATAATAATAATAATAATAATAATAATAATAATAATAATAATGGATGGCATGGAGGTCTAGTGGGTAGTGCTGCTGCCCCACAGCCCCAGGGTCCCAGGTCAACATCGATTTATTTTGGATTCTCCAGTTTGATCCCACCTTCCAAAACATGACAGCAAGTGTACTAACTACCCTACATTGGCCCTAGGTATATTCCCACCTCCCATCCCAGGATAGGTTCTGGATCTACCACAACCCTGACCAGGATATATTAGTTACTGAAGATGGATGAATCACTATTACAGTGGTGTGAAAAAGTGTTTGCCCCCTTCCTCATTTCCTGTTCCTTTGCATGTTTGTCACACTTAAGTGTTTCGGAACATCAAACCAATTTAAACAATAGTCAAGGACAACACAAGTAAACACAAAATGCAATTTGTAAATGAAGGTGTTTATTATTAAAGGTGAAAAAAAATCCAAA